>JAQIXX010000547.1:0-55416 GCA_034700605.1 Willowsia nigromaculata | reverse complement strand
TACGATTATTTCTTACTTTAAATTTGTATGAATTTGATTAAGGTCTGGCCTTGAAGAAGATTATGACGAGAAGAAAAAGCTGATGACTGAAATTGTTAGCCAAATGGATGATTGGAGCTCTGAAGCTGCAGCTTCGAAGGAAGCTCAAAAAAAGGACGACTCTCACCAGAAGGCGCAAGCAATTAGACAAGCGTCGCTGAAAACCCTGGAAGGTAAACTATTTAATTTATTTAGTGTTTTTGGATCAGTATATGACACGACAATGTTTACTTTCATTGCCCCTGCATATGTAGATCCAACGGAAGGCTCCGAAAGAAGTGAGACTACACCTAAACGGAGGAAACTTAGCCAAACCACCGGTGATCTCTTCGAAATGATCAGGAAATCGGAAGAAGTGGAGCGTGAAACAAAGAAAGCATCGTTGGACTTGGAAACCAAAAGGATGGAACTTCTGGAAAGAAACGCTAAACGTGAAGAGGATAATGATAAGCATCGCCGAGAAATTGAAAATCGTCAAATGGCTCTGGAGGAAAGGCGCCTGGATATGGAGCTTCGACGGATTGAACTGGAAAATAAGCGCGCCCATGTTAATTGGATGGAACCTTAAATAATTTTAATAGATTCATATAAATAGTCACAATGTAAGAACACTGATTAATATGTAGTTAGTTATGTTGTAATGTGTAGCTCAATTATCTCACCTCTGATTCTCTTGTAGCACTGATTCACTTGTAACGCTGATTCACTTGTAACGCTAATTCACTTGTAACGCTGATTAACTTGTACCGCTGATTCACTTGTAACGCTGATTCACTTGTAACGCTGATTCTCCTTAAATTTATTTATAACTGGTCTTGTTTAGAGCGGAAATGATAATGAAATACAAAAATAAGCACCAGCATAAATCTTAAGCTTTGCTTGTAGATAGAGAGAAAGAGAGAGATGCGTTTGTTTACATTTGGCAAGTTCAAATTGCCACTGCCCAGATCTCTATTCTCACGTTGCCCCGTATGAGAATGAATGCCGAGAAAATGTAAGTCTCATTTGAACGATTTTTTTGTTCATGCATTCTTTCAAGTTTTTATTGGAGGCAGCATGCATGACTTAAAAAAGATATTTAGAATTGAACATGCTTAATATGTAATGGATGCATGGATGAATGTTTATCGTATGTTTTTGGGGTAACAACGATTCACGATCGATTTTATATCGACTCAGATAATAAAAAAACCGACTCGCAATTGCATGAAACCTTTGTAGCAGAGCATGCAAGTAGTATAAATATGTTGTTATTTCAATTTGTGGCAGTGTATAAATAAATATAAAAAGACAACAAAAATCACTCTCAAGTTGTAAGTAAATATATGAAAGAATGATGTGATGTTTTCCCAAAAATTAAATTCGCATTTTGTGTATCGTAACATTCTGGGTACACCATAGAGGCTCAACAAATTGTTTGTAAAGTTGTATTAGACAGAAAACGATAAAAGCGAAGGGATAGAAGCGTACGTTGTTGTCAACTTTCACTAGGAATATTTTATCAATTGCATAATAATTTTATTCAATATCATTGGCTAAACATATTATTAAAGCCCGGATTGCTGAGACTGAGAGCTTTATGTTTTGAACAGAATACATTCACCTGTTTCCAAAAAATTTCCAAATCTCACATTGTTTATTAGGCTTTCTTATAAGACTGGTTCCATCACATCATTCTACAAAGTATTTACTAAGAATTGAGAATTTCTCCTACGATGTTGAGTTACGATATGGTTTTTGCGTGTTTTTATATACCGTATCAGTAGGCAAGAGCATGGTTGCACGTTGCACAATGTCATTGGAAAGTTTTTTCCTTGAGAACATTATCAGATTCCTGGAGTGTATTTCATATAACTACAATTTGAAAATTGACAAGTGATTGGTTGACATGTGACTGGTGATTGGTGACTGGCGATTTGTGTTTCATAAACACTTTGTCAGAATTTCGCGAAGGTGACAAGTTCCTGTCAACAAATTCAAAATAGATGACAGGAACTTGTCACAGGAACAAGCAGTTACCGTGTAGCCGCTCCTTCGCAAAATTTTTGTTTGCCTGAAATAGACTAGCTACTCTCATTGTACTGATAAGTCTTGCAATTAGCCACGTACTTTAATTGGATATTTAATTAATTAATTTTTTGTCTCCCGGCGGGTGGTAAGGCAGGCAAACAATTGGCATGTAATTGTATACGTAAGCTAATATATAATGAAAGTTACACACGCAGTAGCCTAAAAAATATTAAATCATATTATCCAACCCCCACTTATGGTGGCTTCTCGCAAATCATAATTATTTTCTCGTTTGCCCCCACTGCACTATCTCCCCCTCGAAAATTTTGAAGTAAGAGATAAAATGAGAAGGCTCTGCATTGTAGACATTAAATTTTCATATGATTACATACTTTTCATTTGAATACTTATTTTAAATAAAAAAGATTCATACAAGAAAATCATATTTATTTCAAGAACGTCCCAAGTGATCCTGTATAGCAGTGATGAATGCTAAGTGGATTTTTGGCGTGTATTACACCAGTTAAGATTCTTGACTTAAGATTGCAGATGAGACTTGCAAATTTAGTTTCACTCCACTCACCACTCGAGTCAAAAACAATTTTACCCCTACACTCCCCTCACCCCTCGAGTCAAAATTTTTTTTACCCCTACACTCCACTCACCACTTAGCTCAATAAAAAAAATTTACCCCTCCACTCCTCTCACCACTCAGCCCAATAAAATTCCAACCCCTCCACTCTACCAGTCTTCTAAAATGCGATTTTTTGCCATTTACTTCTTAAAATATACTTTTTTCTTGATTAAAATGCAAAAAATGTTCATTTAGTTTAATGTTTAAGCTGAAAAGACCCATTAAACTTAAATTAGAAGTGACTTTATGTATGTGAAATTTTTGGGAAATTCAACAAACATTAGCTTTCCTCGTCAAAGACACAACCCCTCCACTCCTGAGAGATAAAGCAACAAGTTGACAAGCTTCTATTCTATTCTTGTTCTACATTTTGAAATTGATAATAATTAACTAATATTGAACGTAATTTTATGAATAATCAACCAAATATTACGAACTTACTCATCATAGGCAAAATTCTAGAAACCGAATCTTTTCTAAACTTGCTAATTCTAAACAAAATCTAGCAATAAACTCATCCAAATTTGCAGGGCAGCGAAAAGTTACAAATCATAAACAAGCTATTAAACTATCAACGCTGTAAAAATTGATTGTCAGAGCTGTCTTAGATGAGAATCTCAACATGAGATTATTAGTTCATTATCATCATGAATAGAATGTTTTCCTTGGATTTCTTTATATCCTGTAAGTTATTTCGATTCAAACATACTGAAGAGTGGAAGATGAGTAATAATTGTTAATTTCAATGAAGATGAATGTAATTTTAAATAATTACTAATTTTTGGGCTCTTAAAACAGGCAAGAAACAACGAAAAGATAAAGTTTTCCAACTTGATGGGTGGCAGTATCACTCATCAACTATTGGCCAATATTTACATGACAATGGCGACAGAGGATTCACTGGAGAACTTCTATGAAACGCTTGTCATTTTTTACATGCAATTTTTCCTGTCGCTTTGTCAACTAATCACCAGTCAAAGAAAAAAATATTAGGTTTTTTATGAAACGCCAATCAATTAAAAACTTGACAAATTGTCGGCTTGTCAACTTCCGGCGGGTTATGAAACGGGGTCCTGGCATCTCTTCTTTCGTCGATCACTCAGTATTATCTTCCATTTTCAGTGCTCTCCTAACACCGTTTCATGTAATGTATCACTTCGAGATCCGATCAGAGTGGAACCATAATTTATTGGCAGGCATGCTCCTGTTTCTCTGCAAAACAAAACTTGAAAAGCTGCGGTGGTAGGGCGGTGACTTTGTGTAAGAAATTGGATGGGACTTTGTCTGACTCAGTTTGTGTAGCGTCGCATCATGGCATATCGGTGTCGCTTTATGCTCAGTTCACATTTCATAATTTTGGGTCATGGCTCATTAATTCAGAAATGAGATTAATCATTTCAATTAATTCAGCCTTTCATATGGAGGAATTCCATGAAAAATTATTGTTGTTCTGCAGCACGCGTACTTCAAATACGTAGGGATTCCTAATATTTCAAGAGCAGTACCTAGTAACTTATATGCTTGCGTCTTTGTTCAGCCCACACTCGTATAGTATAAGAATGTAAGATATTGTTCTGCTTCCACTACTATGCTCATACTTTCCAAACAGAGAAAGGCACCAGGGCCAATTAAACTGAAAGAGTCTCTTTGAAGAACAAACACTTCCAGGAAAGGGTTGAACAGGTGCTTGGGCGAATTGGTATTTGCTGTTTGCCAAAATGGAACGGACTCGAGGAAACTGTCATACTCCTGTAGTTTCAAAGCTGAAAAGATTGCTATACTACACGTATTTGACGTCTTCCATCATCTTGGATAGACGGAATGCGAGAGCACTTGTATTTCACCCTGCAAGATGGAAAAGAAAGAGCAGTGTGTTTTAAGTAAGGTTCGATTCTACTTTCTTTCTTTCTCAAAGGGGGCAAAAGCTTTGGGTTCAATTTTCTTCAAAATGCAGGATATTGAATTAAGATTCAGTTGAGCATTGCATACACGCACCAGAGATCATATAGCAAATTCAATAATGTAGTATTTGTATTTGATATAGCATTATTGAAAGTGGACTCACAATGGCAGCGTCCCTGAAAAGGTTTTTGACATGTAACTTGGTAAACACAATGTCATTAAATTCCTGAATGACAAAAACAATGTCAAAATCATTAAATCAGGGAAAATCATACTGGAACTGTGTGACACGGTACAATGAAAAAGCTGTTGTCGCAAACAATAATGAGCCATTTGTAATTACAACAATTTACGACTAACCAGAATATTAAAGATCAATTTAATACTATTATCATATTCATCTTTGTCTAAGGATTTAAAAATACAAAATAAAGCACAATGTATTTACTGATAAATTGATTCTACACAAGAAACTAGAAACCAGGTTCATCATTATTGCAAACAGCTATTGCTGACAACTGGGGAAGACTTTTTTAATGCTTGTCACTAATCAGTGGCAATATTGCTGGTTTGATGTTTCATGGGTCACCAATACACTTCTACGAAAAATACACACAATACGGGTCTACAGATGCGATTAGGTAATTGTAATAGCATTAGCATTAATGTTTCCAAAAAAAGAACACGAACATGTAATGAAAATATTTAACCAGAAAAGGAAACGGAATAATACTCTTATTTAAAACAACTCCACAAGTCTAATCATAAGTCGACCAAATGCTCTTGCTACTCTCCTAGTGACGCCACGTTTCTTCTTTCTTCTTCTCAAGCTGCCTTCTTTCCCATCCACCACTTCCGCTAATGTACTTTTCAAGAGCACGCTTGTTTTCACTCCTTTTGGAAGGACGAGAACTTCCGCAGATGTATTCACCTCTGCGTCCTTTCTTAATACCTTTTTCTCGACAGTGTGATCCTGCAAGTGAAAGAAAATAAACTCATGTAAATTCAAATTTTTGTCCTCGTGTACCTAACCCATTAACCATGTGGCTGATAGGTCTGGTCTGGTCTATGGTGTTGGGAAAGTCAGTCACGTATTTTTAACAATAAGCGATTACAGATAAGGGATTCAATCCCATTAATATTTCTTTTGAATACTGCGTCATGTAATGTTCTCTTTACCCCTTGGTTCGTCACAACATGTGTGGGATTGTGTTCTTCCAATGTTGGTTTTGGTGGCTTCCTCCTGGAAGAGGAAGCAGAGACCAGCAGTAGATCTTCCTTGATACAATTATCGTCCTTTGGAGTGTTATTGCCGGTAATAAAGCATTCGTTACTATTGTTGGGGTTGTTTTGAGTATCATGTTCTTTTTTTCTCGGAGAGAAAGAATCGACAAGATCAGCAGCAGTCGCAACAGCACCAGTTGACGCAGACGATGTCCACTTTGGTCGTGTTGAAATCACATCCACAGTTTGGACCACCGGGAGATAGCCAGCTCTAATGATGACGGATCGGGGCTGCGGGACATATGGACGAGCCCGCGGCCGATGTCTCACCAGAGGGGTTTCACTTGTAAAATTGGAAATGTTCCCTGATGTTGCTAATGTCATTTGCCTGAAGCATTCTGACAAATCGTTATCCGATCTTATAACATCAAGTTTCTCGTAGGCGGCTGATGAAGTCGGAAGTGAAACTCTGTTTCTAATCAACGAATTTCTCGAGGAAGGACTGAGGACGTGTAGACTGCTCCTGGTTCGTGGTGTTGATACTCCTGCTACTGATGACGATGGTAGTGTTCCTCCACGACGACGACTCCGACTGATGGAAACATACGGACTTGTAGTTGCTGGTCTGCTTATGAAACGGCAGTCCAATTCTGGAGCAGCCTTTGCTGTTGTTTCAGCTTTCTCCTCTTTCGCATTATTGTTTTTGCTTCTGACACTATTGTTGATTTTTCGTTCTTCCCCAGTGGAGCCTTTTCGTTTTATCTCAAAATCCATAAATTTTTCTCGCAAACGGTGCACATTTCCGGGCAGAATTGGAGTTGGTACAAGAGAACTACATGAGGAGTCAGCAGTAACAATTTGTGGTGGTGACCGTGGAGAAGATGAAGAGGAGCACGAGGCTACATGGAAATTGCGTTCTGAATCTGTGGACTCCAATGGAGATCTGGAGGAACTTGAAATACTTGTTTCTTTAACAGACGACAAGCTTCCGAAAAACTTGGGATGTGACTGTGCATTGAACTGGAGTAGGTCAGGGGAGGGGGATTGGGACGACTTTTCGTCATGCGTTAGAAATGATTGACCCATTTTTAAGCATTACAAAAAATCTCCTTCCCTCTGCAACTTTCGCTTTAAATTCTCTTGGCACTCGTCACGTTCTCTGTTGCGTACAAAACTGTTGTTGCAATGATGATGACGATATATATGTTCTTCTTATTCGACCAAGACTTTTTCAGACATTAACATAGCTAAGGTTAATTGCATGCATTGAAGATGCACATGAACCAGCCTATTAAAAAAAGAAGAAAAAATAAATAAATGGATGTGCTACTCTTGATTTTGACATTCTTTACAACTCATGCGAGCAGGGAATCCTTTAATCACTATAAAATCCGCAATTAAAATGAAATATTTACCAGAAATGTCCCGTAACATAAAATATGCTTTTTTCTCTGAATCTTTGTTCACCAAAGCTGGAACCTGTGTGGAACTACACGCCAGCCATTGGGAAGAGGAATGTGGAAAAGAGAGAAACCAGAGTTGTTCATGCAGTCAGGTTTTTTTTTAGCAAGCTCTCACTCACTCACTTCTTTTTACACAAGCACAAAATGTGGTATAATGTTCGCTGATATTATTCATACAAAAGTGTACACAACTAATATACAATAAGCTTTTCTATAGAAGAGGATCTTGTGTGTACAAAGAATTTAGTTTCGACGAATTTCTTAATACTACTTCACCTCCATGTAATCTTCTCTCTCTCCATCTAGACCCCTAACTGCCTCTTCTGTGCAATTTCACTTTACAGTTTCATTAAAACAAGTTATTAGCAGCAGATGCCTGACGTACATGCTAGATCCTCCAATTGACTCAATTAACTTTTTGCATTCAAAATGAGTGATAAAAGTATTTGGACAACTTGTTATGATCATGTTTTTGACAATAATATAAAATGTTTCAACTGACAGAGTCCATATGTGACGTATTATGTTGCTTGGGATCCATACCGCGGATCCATATAGCACACACCAAGCGAGAAAGAAAGAGGACGCCAAACTGAAATTACTTTCAACTCATTTTGCACAATTGATTGCACACTCGACTCTCAATCTCAATTCAACAGGAGAAGGACGATGAGGAGAAGACTGTCTTGTTATATTTTTCTTATTAGCACTGTTTCAATTTATCTTTTATGAGTAACGCCAACTATCAAGCGAGCTACCTAGTAGAATGAGATTTTAAGGAGGCATCCCATTTCACGATTTTATCGCAGTAACGGAATGGCACACGAATGTACATAAATGAAGACTATTTTATTTTCATTCCCTTGATGCTCCCCGCGACTCTCATCCTCATTGTGAGACTATCAACGCGAATTGCCATTCTATGCAAAGTTAATAGGTATCAACATACTTATCACCTCTAGAATTAAATGTGATCCACATTTTGTTTGCACTAGTACAAAACTTACTACTCACTTGTTATATACTTGCTCGTTCGTTGTATGTGAGGCACTGGCTCAAAGAGAATTGGAGAGAGAGTAATAATAAATGAAGTACAAAATGAATAGCCTAATCCCATCTGAAATTTCACAAATGGTACTCACACCAAACTGCTCGCACACAACAACCAGTGCAGAAGAAAACGCGTAATATTATTCACGGTGTATGCAATGTTTCGTCATCATCATCACCTCATCAACAACAGAAAACACATTTTTATTCTGAGTCACAGAACCGTACCAAGTAGTTATAGTCAAGTCACAGTGCCTTTCTCACCGTCATCCTGTGTGCTCACGTAATAATGAGAATATAACCAGGGATATACATCCTCGTTCATAAACCATTTGTGTTGGGATGAGAATGAGAAGGTAGGTATAGGATAATGTGAGGAGGAGAAGGGATACGCAGGGAAGCCTTTTTCAATTTGACAGATACCAAAGATGGTCTGATGGTAGCGTTTTTGGCTTGATGCACTTGCATGCACTCGTGACGGTGGTGGTCGTAATGGGGATGATATATCTGGCAAAGCATTTATTGTAGATAGGTACCCACCAAACAAGACAACCATTATTACATTCTTCTCACTCGCCAACGAAAAACCCCTCTGTTGCAGACAATATTGAACACTGTATACATTACGTTGTAAAAATGGAACATATTGGGAGGTAGGTGTACGTGTAGTAAAGTATTTTAGCGTGCCGTCGTGTGCTAAAACAACTCTTTTTCATTCATGCTTCTCCCATCATGAATCAGGATGAAGTAAACAAACATTAATGCTCATAAAGAATATTATTACTATTGTACATTCATACGCAGAGACAACATTGTATTGTTGTTGTATGGCGTGTGCTCCCTCAGTAGATAATGCAATAATATGTAATGCGTGTAAGCGTTCAATTTCCTAGACAGAAAATCCTTTGTTATTACCCATATCATAACGGCATATTTACAACCCTTCTATCATCATCATATCATCATTTGTGAGCCTTTATTTGGATTTTGCAGTGATTTTATTATCTAGCCCTAATGACTTGAATACATGTTGTATTAGGCTTGAACACAATTTTCATGCATACGCAAAATTTGTATTTCATGCGAAATTAGATGTAAAAATGCTAATGTTGCAGGTAGAGGACGAGAAAAGATTGATATCATGTGAAAAACGAGACAAAAATTGCAAAAAATAAAATATATGCTCAACAACTCAAAAAATTGAGAAGAAACTGCAAATACACGTGTGTGTGGTAAAGTTGCTCCTTGGCGAGCTTGTCTTGTTGCTTGTAAGTTGTAAGGTTTTTACTTGTGTACCTCTGCATACAAAGAAATCATTCCATCCAATGTAATAAATGAATACTTGATTTGATATTTAACAAATGTACTGTTTACAATGATATAAAAGAGTTAATTTAGGTATTACTAATTATGCATCTGATTTTCCTTGTAACATAAATCTTATAAATCATCGAGATATCTTACTAACCTTCCAAGGTTTTACTCCGTTTGTATTTGTATAATGCTGTAAGCATTCGAATTAAAACTGAAACTTATAGGTAATGAATTTTGAACCTCAATCCAAACCCACATAGGATAAATAAGCTTAATGTGCTATATCGGAGACTTTGTGACGTGACTTAATGTTCCATACATTGCGCAACCACTGAAGATCGCTGGATGCTGCAGCTTGTGATCTCCAGCAAGTCTACTAGTAACAGAACATTTAAGAATGAGTATTGTAGTAGAAATATATTAATGCACTGGCACTGGCTAAATCCCACCAGCTCTGTGCAAATAACAGCTAACGCATTGTTATTCAAGTTTGTACTTGCTGTTAGCATTCAATAGTTCTAAACTAGGTCGAATATAGCCTACTATTATTCCAGTCAGTCCACACATCTGGGTTTTTGGTAATGAAGTATTCACAGTTTGATACAAATAAAATGAGTAGCAAACATAATTTCTCTGAATCTCTTCTCAAGGTTATTTTCTATTTAGAAAGTTTAACACATATTTACATATATGCATGCTGGAACATGCTATTCTCTCTATCAATTCTTTGCATTACGAAACGGAGATGGAGATTGATGAGCTGTCAGTGCTAGTGCTGCTGTTATCATATCATCACCTTGTAGAAAGAGTGCTGGAAAGACCAAAGGCTTTGGTCTTGTTTGCTTGCAGAGAGATTTATAAACTTTAGAACAAAGCCAAATAAGATTATAGCTAGATTGGACTTCCACTCCCTCTTAAGTACATGCTCATTTACTTCAAAGGAAGGAGTTTACTGTTCTCTTTGGTCCAAAGGTTATAGCATAGTTCTTTCAACGTCTATTTAAGCTCTTTGTTTTCAGAAGTAGGCGGTTGACTATAGATTGGAAATTGAATTCACGACTGCAGAAACTGCTCTGATTGTACTGGGGAAAGAGTCATGGAATATTTATCTTTGTCATTGCAACACAGATTTGAATACTGACTGAAGTCTGAAGAAGACAAGAAGTTTGTCATTCTCTTTTGTCGCATCCACAGATGCATGATTTGCATACATACTTACAAACAATGATGATGCCTACATTGATAAGAAGAATTTGAAAGATTGAAGGTAAAAAATAAGAGAATGCATATTGCTCTTCAGACTTGATGAAAAGCGTTCATGAAATATTCAACAGTATTATTGTCCTTAAAGTTTTATAGTGGAAGGAGATGAGATGGCATATTATTCATAAAAATTGTAAAATACTCTCCGCGCTATGCATCTTGTCGTAGTTGATTGTGATCAATTCACGTTTACAAACCAAACTTACGAATGGTAAGTTGATTTTTATTCTCAACAAATCAAGCATAGTTAGATAAAGTATGCAAATAAAATTATATAGTTAGGTACTTATGTTGACAACACGTAAGTTGTTTTTAGCAAATTATACTCATAAAATATTATGTAACTTTAGCTGTCAGTCACTTACCATCATTCATAGTTGTAGGAGGAATGAATTTTCAGCTCTATCAGTGTTGGATGCTACTTGGGACAAAGGCTACGTGTCTTACGTGTTTACTTGCTTACATCAAACTGTTGGTAATGTCATTGTCACTCTGGTTGAAAAGTGGTATAAGGTTATGTGACAAGTTATTCTAGCTTGTTAGAGGTTAAATTAATGATAATAACTTTTGGTCGAAGATCTGGGCTCTTTTGACGTAATATAATGTAATCTAAATCTTTAATCCCTCACAGTACGACACTAAACCAGCATGGGATTTATCGAAGAAAATGAATGTTGTTGCGCTTCTTTGGTTCGTAATTTGTACCATTTCCTTGCACAAAACATTGGAAAGTTCTAAGTGATGATGATAATCTCATGAGATTGAAATCGACGATGTTGAAATCTGATTTGGAATTTTTTGAAAGAAGAGATGATGAATCGGGGTCACATGACGTGTGTGCAATGTTGAATGTTTAGGGTACAATTTATAGCCCCGTCTAGGATCAGTATCCTGATGCAATTCCGAAGCAATCAAGTGAATAATGCAGCCTAGTGCATTTATTCTACAGGGAATGAATAAATTATGTTCCTTATCTTTGCAAGAAAGTGATTTAATTTAAAAGGCACAACTTGTAAAGATCTCTTGCAAACTTCAATACACTTGAGATTTGTGATGAATTATTAACTTGACGCACTGAAAAGACCTATAACACTAGTTTACTTGCTAATATACACCAAGATACGTATGCAATGTTAGCATAAAAAACACACTAGTGGACTGAATTTTCATTCCGATGATTTTAAATATCGTAGTGCAATTAAAAGTCATTCCTAGAACTGGAACAATGCAGGCAATTTGTAGCACGATCGCCATTTAAACATAAATGCTATATTATAATGGTTGAATGACGCATCATTTTGTAAATTTATTCATAACAATAAAGCATCTGAAATGTTTTACTGCGAAACTAATATATACTATTTTACTTATTCACTGACTATTATTTGCTCCAAGATATATTTGTTAGCATTGAATTTGTTGCATACTGGAATGAAACCTGGTTCTTAAAACTTTATGCCATATATCCTTCATAGTCATGCTTCTTTCTATGGCCTGCTACACTTTGATATGAGACAAGTATCAAGAAAGTAAGCATTGAAAACAACAACATTCATACCCCATTTTGATATGAAATATTTTGGCATAATTTTTCGGTAAAGTAACTGCGTAAGTAAACAATTGTTCACAGCTTATGAATTAATTTTGATGTACAAGGCACAAACCTTTTGCTATGTTCTTTTTCCCGTGAAGTTTGGAGCAGGCAATCGGTTCTGTACTTCTTCTTTACATCTTCTTTTTTATCGAGATTGAGAAAAATGCATGGAATATTTTGAGTAGTTTAGGTTAAGTTTCTTGAAGAAAAAACATGATGTTTGAAGTGAAAAACATGAAGATAGACACAACAGTACTATGAGCTATAACTATGACTTAGTTATAAGGCATAGGTTTCACACATTGCAATTTTGGGAGAATCCTTATTGCCAAGGTCAAATCCACTTGTCGCTCTCCTTACTCGATTTACTTCTATTTACTTTCCTCCTCTTCTGATATCGTCAAATCCTCCAACAAGCGTGCTGTGTTTGGCAAGGTCGATGTAAATTGTGCTGTTTTGGAACTTCATCCGCCCTCAAACATGAACATTCCATTTTATCCCCATGCTGGCATTCCCAACATGAGCTAGAAGTTCATAACAATAAAAGAGAGAGATGAACTAAAATCAAACAAGCAGCATTCTAGGACAATGTGTACACAACCTTTTCCTGACACTTTTATGCCCAAAGTGACATTAATATGTAATAACAGAACATGTCTTTTAATGTAATTTTAAATTCTAATAGATATCAAAAAACCCAATATTATAGAGTGTTGAAAGCATTGGCGCCGGGAAACTCACTAATGGATTGCTGCACACCGTTTTCCCTCGGAGAATGCTGTAACGTTAAAAGCTAAAAGCATTCAAAATTTGAATGATGTAGGTAATCACATATCCTATACAGAATTCATAAATAATAAATGTAGACGTTTCGCGGAGCAAAATACGCTTCTCCGATTATTGCTTATTACGAGTGAAAATTCTTGGGAAAATGAGAACCCTTTGTATAATAACAAAATATACATACCTACCTACACAGATATAAGCTTTTAAAACTTTCTTCTCCACATCATAGTTTAGGTAACAGCAATGCTCCGGTAGCATAATAAAAATCAATGGTAATGATGACGCTAAGAAAGATAAATTGGAATGGGTCTTCCACAAATAGGGGGCCGAGATATATACAAGTGAATAAAGAATGTTTCTTTATTATTATTTGTTCAAGAACCATTACACCTGCAACGATGTGGTGGTGTGTAATTTGAAACAAATTATTGCTCCAACTGTAGCATTATCAACTATAATGTATCCCAAAATGGGGAATATTTAAACTTATCTATCATCTGAACGCATCAACAACATCACCAGTTTTTCGATTTAATCAAGTAGGCAATGACTGCAGGTTACTTGGAAAATATGAATATAATCACTTCGCTTAACGATACATTTGTATTTGTAGAGTGAACGTGAAAGAGCAAAGACATGCATACATACCTGTACATAGGCAAGCCTTGTAGTAGAACGACTTGTTATTTATAATTTAAAAGTTTTGCCAAATTATTTTACGAGTACGTTGTGGTAATTCCATCTGTCAATATGAGTAAATTGTACATGAGAGATATCTCCAGTCATGGTTGAAGAGTAAAGACTGATTTTTAGTTTGTCTTGTCACCAATTTCCATCGATCATTTTCAATTGTTATGTGATGACGTCAAAAAAGAGGAAATATAATGATAGAAGATAGCAAATTGATGCAAACGAGGGAAGCAATTTATGAAAATTATTCTAATAAGATCAAGATCAGTAGCATTATTGCTAGTTATATGCGAGTAAATATGTATGTATGAGACATTCAATATTTAGTACATTTATTTGATTGAAAAATAATAACAAAAATGTAACAGACGCCATTTACAATTGATATTTGAGTTTCACATAATTTCATCAAAACGCCAAACAGTATGTTAGCTGTTAGCTTATTAATTTTTATGGTTTATTTACAAAGTATGGACACAGTACAAGTCTATTCACAATAAATTGAATATGGTTAAGTATGATGTATTTACAATTCATTTATGAATGTTACACTTTTTATAATTAAGACTAGTCACACAAAATTCACGATTGTATTGTATAAGTTTTTAAATTGTACATTATATGCTACCACAAATTTGACATTGACGAGTTTGAAAGGACATGATAAGACCCAGCAGTATACTTTTTAATAAAAGGAATAATAACAATTTACCTTAAAGTATTAGGATGTGTGTATAGGTTTATATATGTAGTCTCTAATAATAGCACCTCATTAATTCTCCATAAATCTATACCTTAATGAAGTTACATAGAAGTGACGTTCCAGTCAATTTTAAATCAGTAGTAGTACCTCGTAGGTTCCCAACTATAGTAGTTTCATCTCCAATAACGTTTTAATAAAGTCTAACTCAAAGCCTTTCTTTGACATCCACAAATTGAAGTGTCCATCACGTAAAGAAATGAAATGTTCATCTCATGCCAGTCACCATACAAAGTTGCTCATAAATTGAAGAAACTTTGGCTCATGTAGCTCATAATATGGAATCTTTTGCCTCATTAACATATAATAACAATAATAATAAAAATGCATTGTACGTTGACTTTCCACATCCCACTCCACACCACCTACGCTTCCCATCCGTTGTCAAAAAATTCTCGACGAGAATACACTTTCACTCAAATACTTCATTTCTAAAATCAGATATGAAGACAACCTGTGCACAAACAAGAGAGACACTACTCTGTCCTGAGGGTCGAGAGTCCTCTGATTTGTCTCAGAAGGTTACATTTTCCGGAGGACCTGAACCTTGTTAATTTATTCCAACAGATGTGACATATCAATCTAACCCTTTTCATGGAAATTCTTTTTATTACCTTCGGGCACGCCATTCACAGGGGTTTATTAACAAAGCTCGATTATTTGCAAGTAATATAGTTGTACATAGAACTTTAATATTACTACTCTTATACAGCTTTTAGTTATCAATTTAATATTATTAGTCAAGGTGAATCCACAGATATAAGAGATAATAAAGTCGTGGACAAAAATACATATGCAGCTATTAGATAGCATTTACATACAACTGTCTATGAACGTGTTTTTTGGTTATACTAAATGTACTCACAATTAGACTTTCTTCAACACTAATAATAGAGCGAAAGTATATGAGCTTACAGGTGAAGTTGAATTCTTACTGATTGTAACTAAAACTTTCATTGTAACCCTTTTAACGTGTATGAACGTAATAACTCAACACACTGAATAAACACATGCAATAGCTAGAGGGAGTGAGTAAGGACGATACATGTAATTTGTAATTTATTTAAGATTATTGTAGTAGATTATTTCTTGAGATCATTAAAACGAAAACGCTTTCGTGGTTTTGAATTCATGTTTGACTTTTGTTTATGTATACTCATAAAATGAAGCTTAACTTGAAACGAAGTGATCAGGCGCTTTATAATTGTAACAAAGCTTGTTGTGACGCTTTGGCATTATACGACAGCAGGTGAAATTCTCACATTTTCATGGCTCGTCAACTGTGTGTGAATAGTCTATCTCTGGTTTGGTTGCGTTTTCTCCTGTCAAGTAACTTGGGTATGCACCTGCCGTTTACAACTCAACGACTCAACTCATAATCACTACTTTATTTTGGAGTTACAAAAACGAGTTGAAAGCTAAAATAGATTTATCTCATTCATAACATGCACGACTGGAAATCTTATACCTTATTCAGGTTCATCGTAAGTACTCAAAAATAGGTTGAAAGGACATAACCATTTGATTCTAGCATATGTATTTTTAAAGGGTAATTGGAATTATTTAATCTATATTTATAATACTTTGAAATAAAGTCTGACAAGGTAATAAAAATAGTTTGCTTCCAGAAAAATGCTTTCTGTGAAGTGGTTTTTTTCATGTCGGCTAAATAGGAACTCAAATTACTCAACTGCAAAATATAAGTTATGGATTCTAGTAACTTGATTAGTACACATCACGTCACATTAAGTGTGAGCGGTTTTGGTGATCGCGGCAAATGTTCGCAGTGGGAGTGAACACGTGAAACTGAAACTGGCTTTATGCTTCATTTGAGACACTTATGAAACAACGATTTGTCATCAATCAAAAGGAGTACTATTAAATCGTACTACC
The DNA here is from genome assembly GCA_034700605.1 of Willowsia nigromaculata. Classification (NCBI taxonomy): domain Eukaryota; kingdom Metazoa; phylum Arthropoda; class Collembola; order Entomobryomorpha; family Entomobryidae; genus Willowsia; species Willowsia nigromaculata. The sequence goes on along the minus strand of JAQIXX010000547.1, from coordinate 38,794 downwards.
GCACCAGCAGCCAGGAAGTTGACTTAACTGTAGACCACGAATATATACAATATTATCCGAAGATCTCTCTTACATGTTCGTGACAAGCGTCATATGTCATGGCCCACACGACATGAATTGTCTACACCTTAAATCTGTAAATTATTCTTTGAGAACCGAATATTTGGCCCATTTGTAGTTACTCATTTCTATTGCTACTTCACGGACTCAAATACAGTCTCAAAATATACAGAATTACTAAGTCATATGCTTAAACTGTTAAGAAATCGACGACTATATCATCATATCATGAGAAATGAGCAGATAACTGGACAGGTTTCATTCAGCAAACAGACAGACTTCAATTCAAGTCATGTCACCTTATCAATTTCTTCTTATATTACCTCTCATACCCTCATTCATTCATCTCTTCTATCGTGGATCCGATATTCACACACCAGTGAAAAAAATAGTGCCAGCAACTAAAAAACAAAAGTATTACAGCCTTCTGTCACGCACAGACAAACAAATTTTTTTCTTATCACAGTTACCATTCGTCCACCTCCCACCTTTTCTCATTCATGACGCATATATGAGTATGAGTGAATGGCATTTTCCTAAACTGAGGGCCAAAAAATCGTATGATCAGTACCAGTAAAAGGCACAATTTCCAACCACGTGACAGGTTATAACATACTATATGTATGAAAACTTCTCCAACCATGTCTTGGAATGACAAGTTCACAGGAAAAGGACAGCATCAGCCTACATGCGATGTCGCACTCTACCTGCCCACTTTAGTTTTCAACAATTTAACCGAAATACAATGCATAGATTCACACATATTTACATACAAGATATATCTGTCCATGAATGTTTTTTCGGGGCAAACAAGTATTTCACGAAAAAGATGCCTCGTGTCTACTGAAATTCACAAAATGTACTTGACATTTTAGTAGAATTTTTTGGCTAAATCAACAGCATTGTTTTCTATAAGTTTATGATGTATGTGCTAGGAAAAATGCACAACGCTATAGCATTACCAGATAAATGTAGGAATTCTCGCTAAGGTATGTATGTAATAATAATATATAGAACAACCGCAGTATCCAAATGTATGGCTAGGTAGTACTTTGGGTATTTTGTAGCAAAAATATAGACATTCTTTTAGTTGTACTTATTAAGTAATGGGCAAATGTTTGTTATAAACATAGCTTGGTTTTGATATTATCTTTTACTGTGTGTATACTTAGACAGCATTGACAACGATAAATAAAAATGCACATATGTATATCCATATGTGCACATGTATTAACGTATACATTTTTGCGTTAAAACTTGTTTTTATTGTTACGTTTCTTTCAAAATCGCCGAGACAAAAAGTCATCAAAACTGCAAGTGCAAATGTTAAAAGTGAGAACACTTTGTACGAATTGCGAAACGAGACCGATAAAAATGGCGTTTGCTGAAAAATGTTATTGTTGTGCACGTACGTGAGCTGTATAAGTATTTATGTGTGTAATTCACACCCGAGATTAGTTATATATTATACCAATTTGGTAACAATTCGGACTAATTTTAGTGAGAATATTTGTATTTTTACTGCAATAAAAATGCAGAAGTACGTATACGTTCATAAGGTATTTTGATTGGTGACATTTTCCCGTACTCAAAATTCCAAAATAAAAGTAACCTAAATTGCTCTCAAGCCAAGCCTTATTGGCAAATTGCACGACTATAATAAACAGAATAAAAATCAGTCTTCAAAGAAGATTTGGATACTTTAAAATAATTAGCCGCTACCTAACTGAACATAATAACGCATATACGCCAACAAAATATGAGAAAAGAAGAAACTCTTCCGTCCTACTTAAATATTATGGTCTCATCGAAATCGTCAACATAGTCGTAAAGTGTAATGCTTTTCTACTTTCTTTATACATCAAGAGACATATCACACGTTTACACACTGCATGCTTTCCTTTTATGAGATTCATCCCATTCACAATAAAGAGAAAACAGCGCTGTTACGTAAAGTAATATTCACCTTAGCACTGCTACTGCTTGGATGCGGTGGCATTCTATTTCACTTTTTCTTTCTCGATTTTAGCCAATTTACGGGGAAGAAAGTAGTCTGGATTGAAGAAAATAACTACTATTGCATACACTACTGTGGCAATATAAAGGAAAGGGAGACAATAACCTCGCAGGAGCACAGCATTCTCGGGTGGTTCGGAACTCTGAGCGGAACTCAATAATAATAGACCTTTTGTTTATGAATTCCATTTTTACTTGCTCTTACTGCTCAGTATATAGAATCTCGTATAAGACCAAGACTACAGTTATATGTGAGAAAAATAGTAATAAGAAACATTATGCATGAGGTGGTGGGTGGTGTTGGAAAGAAGTACATAAAAATAAGAACGACGATGCACATTTTGAGTCAATCACTTTGTTTGAATGCTATATCGTAATAGTATAAAAACATTAGCAACATGGTACAAAATATGTACGAAAATAAATTACATTCTCACTTTTACTCGCTTTTTCCAAGAAAACTCATTCACTAAAATAATCGAATTTCTCATTCAAAATGATATCAACATTCTATATAGGTGTATGTATGTATATCGTGGACTGTATATTTTATAACGGTCAAAACAACGTGTGCATATTAAAGCACAATGAAATGTTCTACAATTATAGATACAAAATAAAAAGACATAAAATGGTCACAAAATATATAAAAACAATGAGCTAATACATACGAGATATTCACAAAAATATACAAACGAAAGAGAATAGCACTTTCTTAGGTATCGGTTGAATATGAGACTGTATCTAATATATATAATGTTTTGTAGGTACATGCGTATACGTATAATATATTATTATATGTTTCATTAACTACATACGTCACTACTTTTTTAGTTTTAAGAATTTTTATGTGATCAGAGTACTGGTGCTGCTAACATGGCCTTTAGTTCCAACCAGAGTCGTCTCTACTCGACACGGTTGAGTTCCAAGTGGTGGAGGGTATCTGTCCTGTTGTGTGGTATTAGTGGATCCGTTAGTTTGGAGAGTTTGTGAGGCTCGAAGTGGTGGTGGTGGTGGAGGTGAGGAATCAACTAACTCAACCGCGTTCTGTGAGTGCGATGAGCTTTCATTTCTTTCTGAGAGCTTCTCCAGGTATCCCCTTTCAGATCCATTATTGGGAGGGACTTGGTGGTGTGAAGATCTCGATTTCTCGCTTTCTCTATCTCTCATTAAGAGAGATGAGCGGGCCGAAGATGAAGCTGCAGTATGTGGAGATCCTTCACCTGCTGTAGTTTGATGGCTAAATCTGGAGCCTGATTGCCCCCTTCCACCACTACCAATAGAACCAGGACCTCCTTGTCTACTGCCAATACTCATCGAATTTCTGCCAACAACTCCCAGTTGAGCTTTTTTATTTTGCGACAAAGTACGAGACATTGGGGATCCAGCATTGTTGAAGCGACGTCCCTGTGATTTGGGTCGAAAGATTCCATGAAAGCAGCTTTGCAAGAGGTTTGGATTGAAGAACAGGAAGATGTATGGGTTTACGCAGGAATTGAGAGATGCGAGAAGAGTCAGAATTGTAAAGGTTGGCCCTAGGGAATTTATAAAAAAAGACAAGTTATTAGCAAAATTCCAGGAAGGAATCGTTGATGTGTAATCATTATATTACATAATCATTAATGATTTCGTAGGATGCACTTTGTACGACTTCTGGTGTCGGCGATTGCGATTGTGAATTATGCATGTGGTGAGCTCATGCACATGTTCTAGTAGTAAAGACAAAGAGCGTATAGAAAACTACGATAATAGCATTAGCTTTCATGTCATTTCTTCCTAAAGAAATTGATCATGAATAGCTGCTCCATGGTTGTTCCATCCTGTCGAACTTTTTTGGGAAAACCTACGTCTAGAAGTTTGGTGATAACAGAATTAAATCATGTTACGCCTGTATTTATATCTATAAGTTTAACGCATACATTTTATTGATAGCTTGGCACAACTTTTTATGGCTCCTAAATTCTATCGGGCTGACATTGCACCAATATGTGTGACGTACTTTCATCACGATTTCACGAAAACAGCCATCACATATGGACTACTTCCATGTTTCTGCTTTTGATAAATTATGTATTTGATCTGTATGCATTTCAGGGCAAGACCCCCACAAAACAGATCATTATGCCCCACTTTTTGGACTGCTTTAGATGCGAGAGAAAGCATTCGGAGTATTCCCCACAGATAACATGGCCAGACATACGATATTCTCCTTATAGAAAGAAAGCATGCCTTCATATCATATTCTGCGTCTGACACATTCTCAGATTAGGGTGTCATGTTAAGAAGGAAGTATCAACTGCAAAGACATAAATTCACATTCACGAAACGAAATCTGCTTCTACAAGTCAAAGAACTTTCAAACCACAATTTACACAGTATTCACACCTCTCGATTCCGTTAGAATTAGAAATCTTGAATTATGTAGTTCAAAAGAAAATATTATGAATGATATGAGCAGAGACGAACATATCAGAATGTAGAAATGTAGACCAACGTGGAATTACAGGATTCCTAAAAAATATTTCATGATATTATGGTTATATTTAGTGCAAACATTTGGAAATACTCTCACTAAATGGTGTCGTTGATTAAGATAAAGATTTGCACTTAGCGCATAGGATTTCCATTGTGAAAAAAGTACCTAAAATCTAACAAGAGTAAGTACTGTAAGTTGTAAAATGTATCACAATACAAGAGAGCGAGTGGAACCCTGGAGGAAAGTTAGGTTCTCTTCATGTCCAAAAATAGTCGAGTGAAAGCTTTCACGAGTGCGGGTTTATTGGTTAGCCGACAGCTTTGGAAATGAAAAGCGAAAATATTTGTATTAACCTCCTGTCCCGATGACGCTTGTTGATTAGTAATGAAAGCTCTAAGCTGTTTCATTCCCTTTCTTTATCTGATTGGTATTCAAACTGAAAAAACATTTCCCCCATCTAAAATCTAGATTGTGTTGCGCCAAAATGATCGTGACTGTGAATCTAAATTCATGGCCATCAAAGAGCTTAACAAAACTTTATCACTTTTGTGACTTTCCTCTTCTATAAAAGCAAATTCTATGTCGGGAATATAGTGCAAACCAATTTACACGGACGATTTTAGCCTTCACCCGACATTTTTTCGCTACAATTTTATTAGCAAAAAAACTGTCAGCCAAAAAGGGAAGCAAACAACGTTTATTCTTTTTCTCAAAGGGAGTTATGCAATGTGAGAACACTCATTTAATGATTGCCTTACTCCCACTCATTGTCAAGTATGGTATTATAAAAAAACTTTATTGCTTTGTTTCCCAGTTTCCTGTGGGTATGTTGGTTTCATTAATTGAAAGAAAAACTGCATCGTTATGCAAGGCAAGATATACACAACTGCTTTAGATTCTAGTAGTGCATTTTCTACTGCACCACTCAAAACTACTTACAGAGTCTTGTGTTGGTTGGATAAACAAACTATTACTGCAGGCTATGCAGAGATTTGGATTATTTTTATGGGCCGTTTAATATAAGTTCTCGTATTTAACATTAAGTCTATGAGTAAATAAGAACAATAAATAAATAATACCTAATAGATAAAACACAAATTGCCATTCAAATTGTGTTCACTTTTTGTTTGCACTTTTCCATGTGAAAATGTGCTAGCACTTGGGTTTTGGATTTCCAAGATTTTACAGACATCTTAAAAAGGCGGCTGGGCGTGACTGTCTGTTCTCCAATTACTGAATCTTAGAGGGAACCCTTTCTCAAGTTTGTAGTCATCATCATTACTACTGCCACCAGCGGATTTCAGATATAATTAAATGCAACATATGTTACTGTTTTGGGGTAAATGCTCCCACAACTCATATTTACACTTTCACCGCTATGCCTTTCACTACGCTAAATACACATTTCATGACATGGCTTGTTTGTAGGAACATACTTATCGAAAGAAATTCGACGCTAGTGGCCGCTTTTTCTAAATAGACACGTGGAGGTTTCTGTTTTAAGCCTCAGCATTGCAATTGACTGAACATAAAAATATTGAATGTTATATAATTTTTACCTAAAGGCAACTAAAGACAGTATTGAAACTCATTGTCATTTAGATTCCATTTGGATGAATTCTTTATTCTACAACAAGGAGATTTGTATTTTGTTTCTCAGAAAATGTTTCTTTAAATTGTAAAAGACGAGATGTGAGAAATCGGAACAGTATTCAGAAACCCCTACGTATAATATATATGTAAATTGAAGCAATGAATTCTTACTAACATGTTTTAGAACAGACAAGCATTTTTGTAAAGTCTGGCGATACATCTGGTAGCATTGGCAAAAACCCTGTGAAAAGGTTAGGCTCACTCAGATGCACATTATTATTACGAATTTGTACTTGCTAGCAAAATGAAACTTCCATATAGTTTGTGTGAAGTACATGTCTCAAAAAGATCGTACTGGCTGTCTACGCAGTCATTGGGAATGAAGTGGAAGAACCTTTACACATACACTTTCTCTGTTTCTTTCTAGTGTAGTATGATATTTGAGTATTTTCTCCTTCCTCACATCAACCCTTGAGAGCCGTTGAAATGACAAAAAGCTCCGTAGAGAGCTCCACTTATATTCCGCAACACGTCTGATCTGATCTGTCTTCCTGGTCTTAAAACAAAGGCGACCACTCAGCTTTCAACAGCTGTACTGGCACAAACGATTCTGCTCTAGGAATCGGGCCGGAATGTGCGTTAAACTTCACATCTGCTTCAATAAAAGCTTCGTAAAGAGAAAGTCAAAAGAAAATGCAATCAGATGACGAAACGCACTCGAATCCTCAGTGGTACCTGATTACAAAACAAAATAATTCTACTTAAAATGTCCTTCCGTCGATGGAGTAACCTTATTCCGTTTCAGGTCCCCGCTAAGCATACATACCTACATACATTCTTACATAATCGTATCTAGTTATTAGTTTAACGACGGTTTTACTAAAAAAATTACAATGCAAACGCAAAATACTCGAATTCTAGTTAATTTAGTTATGCAGCTTTCCTGCGATCGATGTTGCATTAGATTAGACCATGATTTTTTAATTCTGCATGCTTTTGGGTATCTTCAAAGAAGCTAACCTAATGAATTATTCCAAGTGAAGTCTAATTAACTGATGGGAATCTAAGCTACCACTCGGACTTCTTTTTATTTTAACACTGCTGAATAATGAAGCACCAAAAATGATTCTAGGTTTGCCCCAAGTCAACATCCAATAAGTCTATACCAAACTCATAACATGTCAGTAATATCACAGTTCACATTTTTTCTCACTCCACCCCATCCCGTATGCTATTAATTTCTTTTTCCAACAGAGGAACTAGCTTATTGCAGTCTGTCATTATCCGCAAATTACATGAAATGTGCAAATGCAAATAAGCTGTGTATTAGTATCGTAAATTAGGTTGATAAATTGAAACAATTTCAAGAATTCATTGTGATCGTTTTAATGCATGACATAAAATCAAACAACTTTGCAATAATGCACGTGCTTGCCCTCCTGCAACTGACATTAAATAGTTTAGGAAGGCATTTATAGGAGAAAATACTAGTAATCTAAAAGATGTGTATTTATTCGACTCTTCCAGACTCAAATACACATGTCACGTGGCGATATTGAATGCATTTAATACGATAAATGTCATTTTATACTGTTGCGTAAAGCCGAGTAGTAAGGGAATTCATAATCAATTCCTCAAACTCCATGATAATTCCAACTGAAGTAATGTGTGATGGTGTATTTTATGAGCTTTCGATAATGCTACCTTGCTTCCGAACTTATGCAAACCAACGTGTGGGTTCAGCGTGTACTCGTAACAGTTTTTGATCAACGTAGTGAATGACAGGCAAATTGCTTAATGGCAGAAGTTTCAAAAGTTAACCGAAAACGTGCATGCCATACAATAGGTAAGGCGCTTTTGTTGGTGATCCAAATGCCTGTTCATAAAAGTCAGTTCATTTAATTGACTTGTCACCAATGTTTTTGTAGATCCTTTGTTGTGTGTGCCCGGGTGTTTTCCCAATTTAGGCACGAGCGTCTAATCCAATTAGTTAACCTCATCATTTGGAAAGTCTATTTAGGTATGTAGTGTAGTAATTCATGTTATGTGAATGTTTTATGGTTATTAGTGTGAAAAGTGGCACACAATTTTGCACCACAGTACTAACTGAATCCTAGAAATTTGTAGCTGTGGGTGCGCTAAACTGCTCTCAAGATTAATAACATGTATGTATGTAACGTAAAATGACAAAGAAAAAAACTTTATATTTTCATCAGGCTTACGTGTTTTTCGTGCTCTTACACAAGATGTAAAGTTTTAATCTATCATAGCCCAAAAGTATTTTAATAGCATAATCAACCAAGAAAACAAGTGACGATGTTTACACAAAGTATTTAAAACCTCGGAAGATTCCCTTTTTGTACATTATTTTTCTTGTTTTGAATGACAAGTCAAGGATTCGTTTTGTAATATAACTCCTTAATATTCCAGCAATACCAATAATTTAATAAGAAACACGATTACCAGACACCAAGTTGATTCATCAATCATACTCGCTCAGCATATTATGAAACTCTTTTCAGGAACATTAAAGCATCATTCATCAGAATTGGAAGGACCAAGCCAGCGACATAATCATACTGCCTGATTCCAGGCAATGGTTCAGTATGCCATCCGTAGTTTAATGATGCCATGAGTCGTTTTTGTGGAAAAAAAAGTTTTTTGGGGTTACTGGCGATGATAAATACGATAAGAATGCCTATTATGTATATGTCCCGTAAAGTTGGAATGATGGATAGTTTCAAAATAAACAATGGATTCATGAGATGAGAGCGAGAGAGCGCAGACATTACATTACATCACATTACATTATGCATGAGTGATTTTGTTTTGCGTTGTAATGAGCTCGAGCCCGTTTGTCATGATCATGTTCGTTCGAAAGAAGGCTTTCCAGTGGGATGCTCCGAAAAGGAAAATAAATATGTGCATAATTTTATAGAATGCCAACTGCATTTTCTGCCAACAAAACTAGGGTGTATTGGTACGCCCTTTTTGTCTGTGGTTAAACGCGATGTGATGTCTTAAAGTATGCATATAATACACCTACGTACATAAACGACAAAAAATATTGATTGATTACCTTTAAAAAACGAGCTGTTGTATGCATTGGGATCATAAACGTACCACAGCTGAGCAGCAATAAAGGGGGATGAGCAGAAGATGTAGCAACAGATTATGGTAACGGTCAGTTTAATGGTTTTGATTTTAGCCCTTGAAATCCCTTTCACTGAATGCGTTCTTGGCTGCTGATGGTCCACATACGTGGCTGTCACTGATTTTGTGCTCTGTTTCCCGTTTTGATGGTTTCCACTAACACTACCCCTTCCTTTTCTCGAGAATCGGGAGGTGAGAGGTAGTAGCAAATGGCTGGAATTCGATTTCCCTGAGAAACGGTAACTTTGATTCTGATCCTTGTCACGATTTCGGCCAGAAGACGGGGGACTGTTCTCTCCTAGAAGTTTGTCACCTGCTTCTACTTCTGTCCTCATCTCTTTGTTTAATACTGCAATGCTGGAACGTGTGGTCCCCTCTGTAATAGAGTTCGTATTCATCAGTTGGTCCTCCCTGTCACAAGACAAGTGACAATGGTTACACTGCTTCCCATAACTTCCATGTTGGCAAGCGTCCGTCGACAATGCTCCAGAGAATTTGACACTTCCATTTTTCATATGATGAACGCTGCCAGTGCCATTATTACCATCCAAATCATTTTTCTCACAAGAATGGCAAACTCTTGTCGTCGTTGATGGTCCTGCCGGCCCTGAAGACGGAGTACATGTGTTATGGTGATGATGGCAAAGCTCATTTCTTTCAACTTCAGATGGAATGAGCTGCAGCTGCTCTTCGTCTTTACGCTCGTTAAAGCTTGAGTCAGTTCCCACTAGCCCACTCCCCGATGAAGCAAACATTTTCTGACTAGTGAAGTAGAGAGAATTTCTATTTCGCTCTTCACTTTTATCTCCGGACGCAGCCACGCTGCGACGGCCACTTAACGTTGGTGAAAGTGTACTTGATTGAGTGTTGCAGGAGGAGGATGTTGATGTTCTCGTGTTCGTGGTTATTACGTTATTCACGCTCCTTTTGTTTGAATCTCTAAACTTATTTTTTCCGGGTGACTCATTTTCTCCGCCGTCCTTAGCTCCACTACCAACCCCCGAAGTTGATGATGTGGACGAGGACTTGATTGACGGGAGGAAATGCTTGGAGGGATTGTAAAGATTAATGTTGGATTTTTTTGTTGTGGAAACTGAGTGACCAGCATTTGCACGAAGGGACAGTCTAGCATCTCTCTGAAATGAGGAATCTTCTTGACTATGTTCATAATGGGATGGCACATCCCCATCATCTGAGTCCTGCCGCGTCATCCGACGCTCATAGTTATCATGATTTCTGCTGGCTGCCTTCATATTAAAGTTGATCCAAATGGCTCGGGTGATACAAGTGTATGCAAACACGAGGATAACAAGAGGGATGATAAAAACGGTGATGGAATACCATGTAACATACGCTTTTGCTCCCCATAAACCGGGGAAAGTTGCCCAACAGTCAAACTCTGGTGGGTTGGATGGCGGCTCTACTGCTCGATAGCTGAAAATGAATATTTGGGGAAGACAACAAAGAACGGAAATGGTCCAAGCTAGTCCCAACATCATTTTCGATCGTCTCGCTGTCCATGTGCAATTACTCAGGGGGTAACAAATGGCCTGGTATCTGTCAAGGGCCGTCATTACGAGAACATAGGAAGAAGAGTACGGTCCAAGGATCTGGGTATACTTTACAAACTTGCAGAGTAAATTCCCACCTTGGAACCGATAAGTTATTTCCCAAAAAAGTTGTGTAAGCACATTGAAAAATGCGGTGACCAGATCGGCCACTGAAAGATGTAGAATGAAGTAATACATTCTTGTCATTTTCTGCCTCCGGAAGAAGATCCCAAGCAGAACGACACAGTTGCCAAGAACTGTGAGTATAAAAATAAGGGCAAGCACAGCCATTTCGACTTTCGCGAGGTCTTCATCTCGTGGAACGTTTGACGTTTTATTACCACCTTCCAGGAGTGAGCCATTAAAGCTGGAGTTTGTATCGGACGCGGAAGAGTATGGCGTCCAGTAGCTCTCTGTGCTGTAATCCAGCACATCATTTCCAATGTCTCCTATCTCTGGGATCGTCCAATTAGTCACTTCCCGGGAGACCTCGAAAACTTTTGATCCTTGAGTATCTCCCATTTTTTTCGATTATTTTCCCTGTTTATCCTCGTCGAGATTCAGTGTACATTTCTAAATGATGAATGCTGACAATACCAGCAGAACAGATAGACAAACTTTTAAACTGTTTTTGTTCTGCTTCGCTGGCTTCATTTTGTAACCTGCAGTATTTAGTACCGAATTTTCACGTCATGTTTTTCAAACCGTGAAAGGGGTTTCATTTCAAATGTCTGGAACAGTATTTTTCACTGTGCATAACCATTAATTTTTCAGTTGGTGACACTAAATAACTTTTACAACAAAAGAATTAGATAACTTTTGTCAGTCGTTGTAAACGTTTTTAAGAACTCTATGAGATCATGTAGGCAATCTATTAATAAATTATGAGAAGGATCTTTATTCCAATGTTAAACTTTGTCTCTCCCACATTGTTCACGGAATTTACCACAAGGTATAAATAAGAGTGACATAAACTAGCTGCTCTTCTGTCTACTTTTAGGAATACTCGAATGTTCACAATAAAAGCAGTCCATTGTGGCGTTATTCAAGCGTGTAATCTAATCCTAAACTGTATACTCTCTCACTTCTGAGCTATCAAACTATCATACATTTTTGTTCTGCGAGAGTTCATGTAGTAGCATGGGTAGCAATAATAGTTCGGTAGAGGCCAAAAATAACAACAATAACTGACATTTCAAAGCATAAAATTCATAGAGAACGTAAAGAGAGAGATTGTACCACACGTAAAATTCCTTATCTATACGGGCTCGAATCTAATAAAATGGGTGTATCATGAGAGATTTGCTGTGACATTTATTCACAATGGCTGCGGCAAGTGTTTTGTGGAATGAACAAAATTCACTATACAGAAATAATAATAATAATGGTGATCATCATGTCATGTCATCGTGGTTGAGATGCCGATGATGATGATTAGAATACTGTCGGTGAATATCTAAAAAGTTCTGTTGCCATTCTCTTCTCTAATGGTACACAAACATGCATGTCGATATAGTATATACACAACAATAACAACCATTAAATTGATCCCAGACGACGATATGAGTCTATTGTAAAGATGAGCGTAATAAAACGTAAAAACGCATAATATTAATATTTGATGTAAACGGGGGGAACGTGAACGGTTTCAATAGTTATGTAATTTTGTTCTCGCGCACATACACATACTTCTTTGCAACTTTCCTGAAACAATTCACCTATTGTTCTACTTTTTTCTGACCTGTAAGCTTTTCCAGTAGTCTCATTTTGCCCTGTTTTGCACAAGCAAAAGGCCATAAAAAACGAGATTTTAAGTGCACATAAGTTCTTTTCTTTAATCTAAAAGAATGAAAAGGGAAAACTTATTTAATTTGGACAATCAATATGAAAGCCATAAACATGGTTATGAGCTTTTTTCGCTAACCCATATAAACCGTTTAAGCAATTCTCTAGAACAAATGGCTAGGAAATATAGGAGCACAGGATCGAGTATCTTTGATGACTTCACTATCTCACAATGCGGTTGTAATAGTGTGAATATTGTTTAACTTTTCTTTACGCCAAATTTACAACCTAGAGTTTCGTATTCTTAGGAATACCAGCACAACAAACAACCTTGCCACTGCCACCACAAGTTTTTATTTTCTGGCTCATATCACCAGTTCACACCATCGCTGCTATCCGTTTCTCTAGACTTGCTAAAGTTGACTGAGCGAGAGAACTCGTTGAACAAGATACCCCAGTCGCGGGACACCGATATATCGTTGAGGTATGAAACTCCATGAGAATAGAAAAGGAACAGGCAGGACCAGCAGCTAGTGAGTGACGCTTGGGTTTTCAGAGTATACGCTTCTCTTTTAACAGACTTTTACTTTCACCGATAACAGGAAGGTCTCTGGCGATAGCTTTGTGCCACTACTGACTACTGCGGTGTTTCTATCTCTCTTCCCGTAAATACTTTTGCGACTAGATAGACTCACATTCCTGCTGACTTGATGTTTCAAATGATGTATATTATGCTGCCACACTGCTGTTGCAATTCCAGTCCGGATTATTATGAGTATATACACAAAGTTAAGAAATTTTCAGCGCAACAGCAAACTACAAATAATAATCTTATCATGGAATGTAGTATCAGCATCACAGGTTTTAACTTTCGTTGCTGTTATAGTTGTTGATGAGAGGATGATGATGCTCACATTATATTCTTCTCCATTTGCTCTCTTATGGTATGTTGGTGTAGATGGACCAAGAAAAGCTCACACGAAAAAAAAAATATGCACGAATGTTAGTATGCAAGTATGTTTGTGCACCAATAAAACTTGCTTTGGCACAGTATCGGCACCCTTGATCTATCTGATATAAACTGAGAACCCCATTCTTGCCGTTCTTTAGGTGATGCTCATCTTTAGTACAACAACGTGGGAAATGGAATGCAAAATATGTTTTCTTGCGATTTACGCACATGCATATATTGTAGCATTGTTGTTATTTGCAAGGATTTTTGAAGGTATGCTTATATATCCGCAGTATATTATTATGCACACATGCAATATGCAGAACGTCAGAAATAAAATAATTGGCATCTGAAAGATATGTATCAAAAAGATGGAGAAAAGGAGGAGGAAATATTCATGAGGACTTTTAGATATGACGGACGGGCAGATGAGCATTATTGGCAACACAATCCCAAACAGCATTCACAGTCACGTTGTTGATTGCAATTTGTAAGTGCACACTTGTTTTGATCACTCAAAGAAAGGGAAACTGAAAATGTTATTGAGGTGCTAATGCTACTACTTATGAATAATGTCAGCTCTTGAATTTTATATGAGGATGAATTCAAGTGAAATATTATAGTTTCAATGAAGTTAGCAAACAAAATATTCATTCCTTAAAGATGTTTTTTTCGAAGATTGTGCATAGATATTTTAGTGTTACATTTTTACTCTGAGGGGAAAACCAAATTTTCCTGAATAAAATTTACTTTTTATTTGGGTTCCGTCAGGATTCCGAGAATAGACAGTACTGGGTATTACTGCAGAGTACAAAGACTGCTACGAGAGAGAAAAAAAAAGGAAAAAAGTTTTACGCTTTTTAAAAATTTCACCGGGAGAGTTTCTGAGGATGCTGTTTCGAATGTAACCCAAGTCTGCTAATGGCAGAGTGTCAATGAATTTAACTTTTCGTGTTCCCAGTATTTGATCTCTAAAGCTGCTTTTCATCATCATCACATCGCCACCATGATCATATAACAGGATATATATTACATATTTGCCAAGAAGTTTCCTTTAGTTTTCAAACTTTTTTTCCTACTTTTTAATACGATATTATGTAGCATTCAGAATTCTCTATTATTTAAACAAGAAAGAGTAAAAACTAGTTTTCATTTAGCAAAAAATTTGAGACTCTCAGCACTTTTTTATTCGTCTCGAAAAGGCCAAGCGAGCCATCGAGCAGCTAAAACGCTTTTTAATCCTGCTATCCTAACTAGCTGTCCATCATTCCACATAGTGTCTCCGGAATAAATCTACTCGTTCGCCTACTCATAAAATATGAGAACTTTATAAAGACTCTATGTAATTAGCCTTATTACCCATAAAACACTCGACTCACGACATTTTCTACATGGAGAGGAGAACAATCTTCTGTTAAGACGGACGTAACATGTAGCACTTCTATGTAATCATCATAATAGTTTTATATGCACTTTTCTTCATTACAGGTGTAGTGTATGTACCTACAAGTTGTCAAGTGCTATTTTTCATCTCGAGTTTGTATGTGCTCGTGCTACGAGCAAAGTACTTTTAACCATGCTCCAATGAATCTTATACAGCGTCACTATTAATATTACTCGAAAAAGTAATTTGTAAATGACCGAGTAATTCTAGCTTTTTTGAATGCGTCTCGAATTTCTCAAGAAATCGAATTATGTGTAAAAGACGAGAACATTTCAGGGGATCTTCTTCCGCAGATTAATATAATGTAATGTATTCGGGTTGTTTACACCCAAGTGGGAATGTCCCTCCTCCGTAATAACCACAAGGAGGACGTTATTCCCTATTATAAATTGTAAATAGTATCCTCTTCCACCCACGCATTCTACCTCATCTTAAGAAAAGATATGAATCAAGCCTCATAAATTCTAGAGAATATGACTTACCACTTGGCAAAAGTTGTTGAAATCATCGTGAGCGACTATGAGGGGGGAGCTCGAAAATATTTAAATACGAGGCAGGGAGCCTCAATACTTATGTACCGGAAAATTTTTGATTTACAATTCGCGCAAGGTTCGCCGTTACTACGCTTTACGGCAGCATGCATGCATGCGTGTGCACCAAAAAAAAATATGATTCGGGAAATGCGGATTGTAAATACTTGTTATTTGTAGGTGTATAGATTTTATAAATATAAGATTTTTTATGTTTTCTGCGTCTTGCCGAAATTCGTTTTCCAAAACATGTCTTGGAGTTATGAATCCCAGAGTAGAAGCTTCATGCACGTCCGCAACTGGTAGAAAATGATATTGTTCAAGGAAAAATTGGTGAGTGTTTTATACATAGTTTGCATGGAACGCTAAATAATTTGCAGGTTTCCTCGCTTCATTTCCTGTTACTGTAAATGAACACGCACACGTGACACATTTATGAATTAAAGTCTGCCGGGTGGACTTCTTGGAACTATTTTCCTCTTTCTCTAATTCCAGCGCACAATCCTTTGAAGATGGAATACTTTTTTTCGTCTTGTGAGAATATATATGTGCCATGTAAAACGATGCACAGTGATGGTATGCAACATGGCTTTTCTGTGTAAATATTGGAACACAGAGGCTATAATTTTATTTCTCCTTGTCGAAGTCTATATATCCGTCCTTGCATGTCGATTTTTGAATATCTGGGAATTATTTTGATTATGCTGTGCTGTTATTTGTACAAGTGGCGATAAGAGTATAATAAGAAAGTGAAGAATATTGCGGAGGCGAGTCCTAAAGACGTATTTTAGCATGATTAGATCGGAAGCGTTTTATAGCTTACATGTTAATTTTCAATAAATGTAAACATATGGCATGTGATACACGACATACTATTTTGTTCATTTAGTTATTGAGCTGTAAACTTCCTTTCGTTTCGAGTTATGGGGTACGACAACGAAATTGGTGAGCGTTCGTTTGGAAATTTCATGGATTTTAGGATTTCAGCTTTACTATTCACCAAAATTCCTTTTAGCTGTTCTAGCGATTTGAACAGTTTTATGGGAACTGCATTCACGAGTAAATTCGTTCGCTGTCCGTTGGGAAAATGTAAAAAAAACAGATTGGAACAAAATGCAACGGGGTAATATTATACGAATTTCACAAAATCCATACAGAGTCAGTCGTTTTTTTTTCAAATTTGCATTTCAATTGTAAATTATATGTTTTTTTCTCCTCAAGCCAAATGGGAATGATGAACTTGTGCACCCCAATCTACCTGGATACATAGTATGATTTCTTGCTTACGTTTGTTGACTTGTCTAGCAAGCTTAAGTGGAATTGCGAAATATCTTATTTGCAACAATAAAAACTCCAACAACTCAGCATGAACTATTTGAACTTGGTCATAAGCAGTGCATACACAAACTCGAGAAGCTCCATCAAAACCCTAATACGTATAATGAGGTTCTCCCATACTTCATGATGTTGAGTTTTAAACTTCTAACATCACAACACAGGAACAACCGACATGCTGCGAAAGACTGATTACACCTTTTAAACTATGACTCTTCTGCTTTGTGATTAATATGTAATATTATATGCAACAAAAACATTCCTTCCTCTCCTCCTATTACAATTTTTTACAAGCATATTTGATATAAATTACACGTACAAACTGTTTTACTTTTAACACTTTATAAGACCATAGTATAATGAATAATGAAAATAATATACAGTAATCATAATTACTTTTGATATTGAGCAATGGTCAGGGGCATTGTGATGACGTATTTTTTCTCCATATGGGAAAACTCATTCACCTACTGCAAAGTTCATCATCACGTCACGTACAAAGATATTTTACGTACGTGTTTTTGAAAACCTTACATAACAACATCGATCCCTGGATTCCCCATTTTTAGGTGGAAGTGTACCTCAAACAATGGTGACTCTAGAAGAGTCATCATAAGTCGTGGTTGTTTGAGATTACCTTTGAAGTTAATGGCTGGAATTTTGTGGTATTAAAAACATTTACCGATGAATTCAACTCAAACCGATGCTAGTGTTGTTTTTTAAAACGCTTTTACGCATTTATAAAACACATGACCAAACTGTACAAGACGGTTACTATATACTTGTTTGTGGTTGGTATTCCGGAAAATTTGAGGATGTTATTGCTCACTTTTAGATGTTCTCTGGAAACATCTAAAAGTATGTGGCAATACCATTCATTTAGGTATATACTTTTAGAAAAGCCACTACGTATATATTGATATCACAAATTGTTTGTTAATCACAACAAATTCTACATGGATTTTCTTTGTTTTTACATATTTTCACACACCTACATTTTATGCACGCTCCGAAAAATCTTGTAGTGCTGCGTCTACTATACACGGCAAATAGTCTGTAGTCTGTGCTAACACAGGTGGAAATGCGGAAATCTTTTAATTACCTTGTGAGGGAGCTTTGTGTTATGCAACAGCAAAATTCATTGAGGATCCTTTATAGCTTTATGAGCATCAGAAGAAGGAAAGAATAAACACTTAAACTTTTTCTAATCTCCCAAACCCTATCTCCCAAATATGCCTTCTCATTTCCTCAACTGAAATGAATAAGTTCCTGCTTCCACGTGGCCCTATATTCTAGCCAACTTTCTACCTCTTTCACAAGGAAAATTCCGCAAGGGAAATTCACAGTGCTTTATAGCCGTGTACATATCCTTGATATTTTATATACTTTACTTAAAAGTATGGAATTGCGGATTGTTTTCTTTCTTCTTGTGAAAGATGGCCCAATTTAATCTGCTATTTAATCTTCTTGAGAGACTTAGTATACTCCCTTACACGATAGTACAACATGTTTGACGGTACACAAGCAGAGTAGTATTTTGGTTATGAGAATCTTTTGAGCAACGGCTAGTCGTAGTCAAAAGAGAAATAAGGGATCTATTTCAATTTAATAGATATTAACTAGTTTTACATCTTTTAGCAAAGGGCTAATAGTCGTATAATTATATAGGCATGCATGTTGTAGTTTGATTAGCCTCCAGCGAGCAGACATAAGTCTAGCGCAATATATTTTTTTTGCTGCAAAAGAGGCATTGAAACTGTGTGGTTGAATAGGAAAGTTGTTGATAAAAGAACAGTACAGGAGAAAGGTCAGTGGATTAAGTAAATATCAACCGGTCCATGAAACATCTACAAAGTTAAAATACAAAAATATAATGTATAACGTGCACATAATAATTGATAGTGTATAAGGTTATTACTTGAGCTACATCCTACTCTAATATCCTTCACTTAAATATGTCCTAACAGGAACCGTTCTGTCTACATTGTGGAAATAAAGGGCATAATACCGTATGTGTTTTAACACTACGCACGAAAGACTTCTACAATTCTACCTGAATGAATCTAATCGAAAAATAGAATTGCTGGCTTGTAGATTAAAGAAAATGCATCCTTTTTTCAATGCCAGCAGACGGCAGAGAAAAAAGTTTCTTTAGAGGAAACAGGAGGAGTTTAGCCTAAGAACTCTTGATAGGAATTAATTTGATATTTCTCATAAAAAGAACTAGTTTCATGATTTAGGGGATTTCGGAAATTTACAACGTACATCAGACTGGATTCTCCAAGCGCAAGATTACTCTTGTCATTTGTATAAATATATCTTATGCTCAGTCAAACTGTACATTGCTCAAACCGGATATGAAGAAGGAACTCACTAGCAAGGAAAAATAAAACAAAGTCAAATCCTTTTTGATATCATTTAGTTCTCAGTTTAATTTAATTCAGAGAGATCCTCTCAAAGAGAATAATATACTCGTTGGTACAGAAAAAGTTTAACTTCAACTTCGTGCTATTGCCGCATGATAATTTATTTTGAAGATGTGATGGTTGGTGATTTTTTAGAAGATCAAAGTGATGATAACGAAATCATCGTTACTCGCCTGACCTACCTTTACGGATTTCGCTATATACTAAACTGGATCTTTTCAAAAAACCCAAAAATCCAGAAAATAAAACTCTTGTGCTTGTTAGAAAAATATTATTTATTATGCCCAGCAAACTATCATACTAATGGCTTTAATTACAAGCTACTATATATTCTTGGCTAGAAAATAAAACATGTTATTAGTTCCTTTAACTTTTGAAGAAACGAAGTTAAACATGTTAGATGCTTTTGTCCATTTTCCTTCATTTTGCACGCTATACCTTACGGAAAGAGACTCATGGTATCTATTTCTAAAAAATATGTTAGCTGCAAAAGGCATATTTTATAAAACTCTGGTCTGGCGTCAGATTATATTCACCCTATTCCCAGTTACCGTTGTCTGCCTGCCGCTATGAAAGTTAGATAGTTAGCACATCACCCAAACTTATCTTGTGCGTCCATCTTCCCTTGAAATATTCTTTTATACTTTTTGAATTCATTTCATCCGTGGAATAGGACGCGCTTATACATTTTGGAGAATCTGTTAAGCAGTATCTTACAACGTTACAACATATGCATGTTGATTTGAAATGCTAAACCACACGAACGAGGAGTACCAGACCACCGCTAGCTTACGAAATGATTATAAGGAGCACACTAGGATGCTCCTCTCATACTATTATGCTCAACATTATAATGGATACTTCATCATACATTAATATAGGAATCGGAATACGTGTAACGATGCAGCAGTAGCGGTACGGTTAAAAATTTTCTCATCAAAATTAAATATAAAAAATGATATACGGATTTTCTCAAGGACGACACATGTACATCTTAGCTCTTCCATGAAAGAACATCATAATTTAAGTGGCTACTAGAGAGGAATTATCTCAGGAATCGTTATCTCTGGAACATCATCTAAAACACAAAATGATTCGTTGTAACCACTACAAATCGGTTACCGCACTACGACTTTAATATGAGCCGGTAATTAGGTGAGCTAAAAGTTTGCATATGCATGAAAAAAATCATTTAACAATTTTACACTTGTACAAAGCAGTTATTTCAGAACTGCAACGAGTTGCCTCTTAAATACATGTTTTTTGCAGGGTACAAAATGAATTATGTACCAACAATCCCAACAATCAGACTAGTATAAAAAGTGGCCAGTTGTGGAAGGAAGGCATTAGTTTGGTCACCTTAGATTGTGTGATCAAAACGCTTGCAAAATGTGCCGGAGGATACCTAGAATTTCGGAATTACGTTAATTGAACAAAATGACTGCTTGACTAGCTGATACGTGTATTGAACCACTTTTGATTGGTTCACTTCCCATGATTGTTAGGTGTAGGTACTCACATCATACACAGTGCAAAATTATAACTTGTTTCAATCAATCATCATCACTGCATTCCCGTACACCGAGCTTTCCCATAACACTGGAAAGTCTAGGGGTAGAAATTGGTAATTTTGGTGCATGCATACCTCCATCCCACTAAACATTCTATTCACGGAATTTCCACCAAACCAGCGTCGTAAGGTGACCTGCAAACAATCATCATGAGGGTTTTGCCAATGTATGTCTAAGCGAGAAGAAAAATTGCTCGGAAAAGCAAGAAAAGACGACGCAGTGAGTGCGCCAAGAACAAGCGGAAGAGGCACGTTCGTGCGACCACCATACAATAAGCGTTCCGTATAGGAGGACGGATGGGTGAAGGGCACATGGGACCGACTGCGGCACCACACCGCCAACGCCATGGATTTACAACATTTTGGCTCTATATTGGCTTCACACGGATGTATGCACGAAAGCCGCAGCAGCGAGTTCTAAGCAGTGGCAGCGGCTTTACCATCGCTGATCACACATATCATACGTCAAGTACTTGTAAAGAGTTAACCCACATTCTCCAGAACAAAAGCCTTCACGATGCCCTCCCTTGTGTGCTGTCCCTACGAATACCGGAGATGCTCCAGTGGTGTTCTTCCCAATATGATCTCACTCAGTTCTCCCTGGCTTTTGGACTAATAAAGTTGTATGGTACTCAGTGCTCTAGGAGCTTTCAAACGAGAAAATTCGCGAGCAGCAGGAGAAGTAGGCACTCAACTTCGTATAACTTTTCTCGCTGTTATATGAAAGTTATTTTTATACACTAAAGCTGTAACAATGGAATGGCCAGAGAACATTACGCAAGAATATTTGTGTGGACATACCACAAAAATCAGCCACTACCACCACCTACTCTTTTCAATTCTTTTGAGTAATTTATTAAGTGGCTCCCGGAATAGCATCCTATACAAAAACCCTACATCCCATAATAACAGTTGCTTTATACAATCAGCAGTATTGTTTTACTCTCATTACTTTTATTTCCTTTGATCAAAGCTTCATCCACCTATTTCCAAACATACTTGCTTTGTAGCAAATTGTATGTTGAGGTTGAGCAAAACCCAGAGTAAAAGAACAAAGCAAAAGGATCCATACTTTTATCATATAGCACCACCACCACTACAATATCACTTGAAATGATTGCAGAGGATGCGTGATGATAATTTATGCGCCTTTGCCACTGCTACATGCACGAAATACCTTAGATGCAATGAACTAGCACTGTCGGTGTTGCCAGAAATAATAGAAAAACAGAGAGGGATGGTAGATTTTTATATTATTTACATGCCTGCAGAGTACAAATATTACAAATATTGGACTTACCCATGTACATTTTATATATGAGCTCAT
Source organism: Willowsia nigromaculata (assembly GCA_034700605.1). NCBI lineage: Eukaryota > Metazoa > Arthropoda > Collembola > Entomobryomorpha > Entomobryidae > Willowsia > Willowsia nigromaculata. The sequence continues at coordinate 16,577 of JAQIXX010000547.1, read as the reverse complement.
ATAAAATTATGTGCATCCTCTTTTCTGCTATCAGTGCTATCTATCATCAAGAAGGAACCGAGAGTGCATAGTTTTTTTTTCGGCTGAAGAAAGGTTCTTTGTCTTCCTCTCTCTGGCTGGCAGCATGCATAATATTTGCTCTGCTCTATTCTTCGGTAGGTTTCCATTTCTCTTCTACTAACTGCTTCCGCGTGATGCTAATAAGTGGAGAAGGGAAGTTGAGTGAAACAGGCATTGAGTAATATACGCGGACAAACGAGCTTCATTTTCAGTCATCATTTTTAATAAAATCTACACACATCTGTGTACATGAAATATAAGGCTATCATAAATCATTGCTTGTGGCTGGACGGAAAATATATTGTGCATATATTACCCGATTCATTATTACATGTCTAGAGACAAAAATGTAATTGAACTACATGCATATTTGCCTTTAGATAAGTAAGAGGAAGTTTATGAACTTGTGTTTACGCAAATTAATTTTTGGGAGTGATGGCATACTGGTTCTATGTCTGAGAAAAAGGGTGGGAGAAGAAATCGGCGGATGGCAGCATGTATACCACAAAACATGCTTTTCGTTTGTTAATCGCTGGTTGGATTAGGCACAGACTTGATGCTCTTCTAATGAGTAAATTGCGAATCTTTCACAAAGTTATTAGGCGTATCGAATGTTGTTGCGTAGAATAATTTATTCTTTGGAAGTAATTGATATTGCTTTTATCAATAATTATATTCTGGTAAAAAATGGGTATTAGCATTTTTATTGTGCTTTATTTAGGCAGCCAAAGACCTTTTTGGGTGAGCTTTTATTGCATACCGTAGGTATACAACACATGTACCTTGCTCTCATTATGAGAGCATGTAATGAATGATTGAAATGAATGAAAGTGTCGATCATTATTTTACAAGACTCATATCATAAAGCTGTTGGCAGGTCTGGGAAATTAATACATTAATGATGATGATGATTCCAGGTGTTTGCACCACAGCCACACACTGTGAACCCACTATTTAAGGTATGAAGTTTCGTAATAAAATATGGCAGAGATTGGCTTAAGCTTCGTGCGACTTAAAATGATGAATGAGCCATATTCACCCAGGGGGTTTGATGTAATCATAAAACTTGATTGAATGCCTGAAAATGTTATTTGATTTCTCACTTAATTGAAACATTATCTTGTAGTTAATGAAGGAATGCGGGATAAAATTTAAATTAAAAAGCACGTACAAAACAAATGTCTAACCACGTCAATAGTTTTAAAGCTAACTATATGATTCGAGCGAGAGTGATTCAGTACAATTCTTGCTTAATACCAAGATAATTTTGATTGGACTCTATTGCATCTTTTTTCTAGAAACTGCTATTTTAACCATAAGTCATTAAAAACGCGGTAAATACTAACTAGTATGTCATTTCAATTAGCATTTCATATTTTAGACCTTATGACACTCATTTTATAATATTGTATATAAAATATAGTGTTGAAATAAATCCGGGAAAAGTTGTTTTCCTTGAAACTTCCCCTTGTTCACGGGGTGTTAAGCACGTACCAGTTTGATGAATTGACTGATGAATATAATAATCACATCAAATATGGATAATTGCAATGTCAGAATTATTGTTGATATGAGAAATCTACGCACTCTTTTTAATCCTCCACATTGAAAGTTTTACTCTAGTTGTCCGATTTGGGGACAAAGGGCAATGGAGTAAAAAATTTACACGAGTCTTTGCCTAAAGCCTTTTTGATGCACGAATTTAAAGCATAATAAGCCATTAAAATTTTGCGCTCTATAAGAAAGATTTTACTTTCATGGAATCGAAGAAATATTTTTTCTCTTGATAATAATTACTTACATAGAGACATTCTAGAAGCTAGGACACGCTTGACCTGAAAGAATGTATCATACGATTCTGACGTTTTTATCCTTAAAAAGTTTCACATGCTTTTATCAATCATATCTTGTTAGAAGAAATTTGCTGTAGCGGAACATTATGGACATGCGAAGCCGGTCTAAAACCACATGAAATATTTTTTCTGTGTGCTAGTAATGTTGACGTTACAAATTACAAAGCAGTCCAGTTTTTTCATATAACACAAATCCTTCAAATGGGAACATGCTTTGATGTTTGTTAAGGTGTTATCTATCACTGTATCTTTAGCGTTAAACCACCTACTTATACAATACAGCCGAGCAAAAATGAGAGATGCAATCAGGGTACCTTCCAATTCTCCAGCGTGACCAGAGTCGTGGGATCTAATTTTTTCTTCGTACCTGGCACACATACAAAATCCCAAAATGGCGCATGTATATCCACTAATTGCCCTTAGGAGGTTGCTAGTACAGTTATATAATAACCACTTATAATGATTCAGTGGAATGGAAACTAAGATTTAGACTTAGTGTTAGATAAGAGCTCGAAGGAAGATTGTTAGTATTTTGATGGAGTATAAATATTATTTTATGTGTTTTTGTTCAAAATCCTTCATAACTACATACTAGTATTAGCTTGGGCTGTGGTGTTTCAAGAGGAAATCATAATTGCAATATAAAGATTATAGATCACCGGTAGGAGAAGTGCATGGACCAATGGACATCACATTTGGGAATTATCTATACTTTATTGCTACAAAGGATCCTTGCGTCCAGAGCGTCGACGCTCTGGACGCAACAATATTTTATAGGGAAACAAAGATAATTGCATTTGTCTTTTGTTTTATTGCTTTGCATGCTGAAAATGACTGCTTCAAATTGAGCATACATAACTAAAGTCATTGAAGGTGATTTTAAACAACACACAAAAATTCCAAAGAAAAAAATTCCCCTTCATAAAGCAATAAAATGTTATTGTTTTTTAATTGCTTACCCTTTCACATCCCATGGCTATTTGTATCAATACAAACAAACAAATTATTGATTCAGTTTTTGTTATTCAAGTTGGAGGCACGCAAGGCAGGATTACTATTGGTTCAAGTTCAACTAATGAGCATCTAAATTCATTCTAGGATAAACCGAGCCAAACTTTTCCTTCTGTAACTACCGAAAATATATGTGGAGATGTCAAACAAGGCACGCCAAAGTGTTGTCCTTGTCCACGTAACCAATTAACATGGAAAACTGCGCAAATATGCAATGAATAAATCGCCAATGGAGCAGAACTGCATAAACTAGAAAATGGATTTGTTAAAGTTTCGGACAAGCACTGCATCGAAAAGTATTTATGAGAATGCAGAAATAAGTATATATTTTTTACGAAGGTTTGTTTTGTTTTACTTGTTTTTGTCATCAATATGGGGCACTCAAGAACATGGCGTATTTATGACAATTAATTGTTAAAAAAGTATATAATCAGTTTTTATTTTTACATTTTAAATGGTTACACATAGGTATAGTTTTATTGTATTAATTTAACATTAATGCTGAACAGTATAAAAATATCAAACCCCAAAGTAGCCGCCGTTTGTTACACGAGCTCTCAAGAAAATATAATAAATATTTTACTATCAACCGTGTAATCTATTAAAATACCACATCATGTTCTCTCCACCAGTCTCTCTCACTCCTCATATACTACATCTTCATATATATACTTACTTGAACAATAAAAAATAATCCAGAAAGGCACCACACTATCATTATTATTATGATTCTTATTTATATCTCTGCAAACTACATAATAACATATAAAATATCATATTATGAGATCAAAAAGCATAAAACCTCGCTACCAGTTACTCCACACATCAGAACATAATATAACATCAGTATAGAGGTTCCTTTTATCATCATATTCTCTGCGAGCTTTTTGGAGAAAGGTTTTTGTTTCAATGTGCACACATGTATTTATCATCCAGTATTTCATATTGCCAATTTTTTCCTGTTTCCTGTCAAGCTACTATTGTTAGGTATACAATCACACTTATCTTACACGGTTTCGGATTTTCTTTGTTTAACGAAGAGACGCCATTCTAAAAACTAGTACATACGACGGAGCGGTAGAAAATAGCACATTTATGTAATAAGGGTTTTACAAAACCTGCATATTTTGGCAAGGTTTCCCCATTCACAGGAATGTTTTACAGCGGCCGATGCCAACCCACATCATGAGAAGAATTATTTTTTCATACATATCTATTCTCTTACAGTCATTGATTCATTCTTTAAAAGAGTCTGCCTCAACTTTAATGGCTAGATATAGAACTCAAAAAAGTTTCAGTAGACAGCATGGGCATACGCCTTAGAGCAATATTTTTTCATTAGAAACGGCTCACAGCACATTAAACACCAGCTGGAAATAATAGCATCTTAATGTTTACCTGAATTGCACTTCAATGGCCAGTTGTACAGTATACAAAACCATATTGCTCTCGGGATTCAGGAATCGTGTGTGTGCTTTGAAGAAGAAAAAAGAGTGAATTTGCTGCAACAGAGAAGGACACGAGGACGAGCTTGGAATAGAAAGAGCCACAAATTGTGTGCGGTTTTTGGGTGGTAAAGAAGAGAGCAGCCAAAAGCAAGTGGTTCTATGTAGTGTAGTTTCAAAATGGTTATGGCAAAAAGGAGAGTGATTTGATTTTTCAATCTCTCACAAGTCTCTCTCACACTTGAGAAGCCAAAGTGAGCCGTAACCGTTACACATAGCGGAAAAGATGTAAGATGTAAAGTGTCGAGAATTGCTACCACTAAAAATGCCATGATACAAGACGCGTACAACAAATACAACAACAATGACGACAAAGCACATAGAGCCAGATAGATGGATAGAGAAGCCATTTATGTTAATTGGTTTCTTCCCCGCCTCCTTCTTATTGTCCTGCGAGGGACAAACGCTATATTTTAAGACAAAACTGAGCATTTCTTGAAAACGAAACAAAAAGATCTTCGTTCTGTTCATTTCTCACAAATTACATATAAAGCTGTGCATTTGCTAATAGTAGCTTTTATCAAACTTTACTGCGTTTCATTTACCGCCTTTTAGTCGACGATCCCTATGCATCTTTCATTAATATTCGCACTCCTTTTTTGCCAATTTTGGGTATTTTTATGACAGACACAAATGGGTTAGTTTGTTACCAAAAATATACGAATTATTTTGACACACGTTTGTATTGTTCAAAATGCAAAATTATGACCTTGGAACACACGGTGATTTAGAAAAGTGCCTATCCGTAAATTCCAAATGTAGATGAGCTGACGTGACAATTACAAAAATCATAGCTTTCATTAAAAAGCAGCAGTGGCAGCGGCGAAAATTCAAATAAGTAATGTGGAATGCATTAGAGCTCTAACACGAATGATAATAGCTTGAATGTTGAAGGAACAAGTAATTTTGCTGAAAGGAAATGCCTACAAAACTGATTATGTCTTCGTCTCCGTCTCGCTTCTAGAAGCAGTAGTACAAGTAATTGAAATTTGAATATTATAGGCCTCCATTATTTCCACACACGCCGTGTTATCATTATTACTGTGAACATGTGTTACTACTTTGTTAAACTAGTAATATCAATGTTAACGTAACATGCGTTCTCTCCTCGTCTGATTGGATGACATCCAAAAGAATTTAATTTGTCTCCTCGCACTTTATGTACTTTTCCTCTTGTGACGATGAACGAAGGAGAGGAGGTGAGCAAGCCGAGCCAAGAGAAAAGTGAACTAAAGGATTCATCATCATGACGAACATAACTGTCGGATAATGAATCACAACACATGCTCTGCTCTCAAACAAGCGTGAAGAGTCTGCTATTTGATATGCATGCAAATTTTGCTCGTAATTAGTATATATTATCTGCATTCAAACTGCGTATCTTCTATCTTTAGCGCTATTGTTGTAAAAGTTGTAAGAAAAACAAAATCTTTATCATGATAAATCTTTATGAAAGAGTTGTGTTGATCTTTTTATTTTATTTTTAAAACAACAAGATCAAAAGATGTCTCAGTCATCATAATTCATGGGCATATATATTGTCGTCACAAGACAAGCCGAATAAAAGTTCAATAAAAGATGAATTGACAGGCTATAAGAAAAATTGACAACTTCCAATTTGAGTAGCCGCTTGAGAGAAATGTGATAGGCGCTTGAAAATTTGAAGATCGCGTTGAGGCAAGAGAATGAATAACGTTTTTATAACTGATTATGAAAGATATAATGTCGTTCGCATGTCCGCTATATGTAACACTAATCCAAGATTTTAAGCCAGCGAGAGTCAGCCTCGTCATCGTCATATAAGTCGTATAATATTATAGTGCTGAGCTACGCAAACTACAAATTGGAATAGACAAATATTCAACTATCAAGGGACCGATTCATCCCGCTTGCATTAGAGTGTTACTTGAGAGAAATGTGTGAGAGTAGGAGACAGATAAATAGATTATCTATGTGGAGTGAAATGTAAGCATTAAGAAATGGGGAATAAAAAACAAGTAGGTTCACTAAAGTACACACCACTGTATTCTTGCAAAGGTTTCGTGTGGAAGCTTTAGCACATGTCCACGCTTTCTCCATTCATACATTTTACTATATAGAGTCTTCAGAGGCAGGCTGGCATTTCCTTTGGACGTGCCGCTAGCAAATCTCCCGTACAAAAAAGCTCAAGTTCCAAAACACGCCTGGTAATGCAAAATCTATATATTTACCTTCTCTACATATATCTTTTTTATGTAAGATATAATTTTTCAGCTCCTCCGGTAGCAGCTTTAAAGTAGTACCGGAATTTAGTCAAGTTTGTTTGGCATACTGCTGACTTTGTTTTTCTTGAGGCTTACGATGAAGCTTTGATAAGACTCCCTTCCTATGTATACTAACATATTACCTACTAACAACTTGTAAGAACTACACATTGACTAAAGGTGATTTATACTCGGCGCTTCTTTAAATCATAGGTTCTTTAGCGAAATTCCACATGCGCCAGATAATCTGACGTGCTTTGACATTCAAATGGATTTATATTAACATTAGACATGGTATTGGCGCATTTGTAGAATATATATGCAATAATAATATAATTATATATAGCATGGCATAATATATGAATATGATTATGTTTTTAAGCCGAATCCGGTTGTAGTTTTACCAATAAATCGCACTTGAGGCTCCAATCTTTCTTGAAAATAATGGAGGGAAAAAGTGGATCTGAACATGAATACAAGCACCTGCACGCATGCAAATTGTAAAATGTAAGAAATTTCCGGTGATGAGATGTCAAAGTCTGTTCTGCCTCTGATGAAAGTTCCTCTATAAAATGTTGGTAGATCCTTTTATTTATTTCCCTGTTGAGGATTTTGTCGGAATGAATGAAGACGAGAAATTGAAATGACTATAGGATTCGGAACGCAACTGTGTGAAGGGAATTCCTTGGTAGTATTATGAGACTCTGGGGCAACCTGAAACAGATAATAAAACACACCAGTCAGTTTAAGTCTGTTTTGTTCATTAACTCAACTCACACAAGTCGATTATTAAACTAAAGAATCATACAATACATAACTCTAAAAATCAAGAAGATGAAGTTATATAATTTTAAATGAAGTAAAGAGGAGGTAAATGAATGAGATAAACTCGGCATCTTAACGCTTTCAACGGAAAATACTTTTAACAAGAAATGTAATGAAAGATTTCTGTGAATAGAACGCTACGGCCTGATTTATAAAAGAAAATATTATGTAAATTACACAGTCTGTTGGCTTTTTAGTAAATAACAATTTTGTTGGTTGATTATCAAACTGCCTTCACATACTCATCATCATATATCTGATTGCTACATTAACTTGAGGCCTAAATCTTAATGTCCTTAGACTTTGGATTCACCAGTTTATACTATTTTTGCACATACATACATCATTCCAACATTTTTAAGAACAAATAAAAAATTAAGACATAAGTTATTGAAAGAGAGCTGAAGCAGAAATTTCATAAACATCGTTACGCAAACTATAGAATCTCAATTTCGAAGCGTTACCGATGTATTTTCCAGCTTTTATCCGAAAATTCCGAATAATATTTGATTTATCAAACATATTTGTTTTGTTCAAATACGCCCGATATTCAGTATTCTCAGTAAAGCAAATCTTAATAATGGTATTCTCTAGTATATAATTTATGTTGACTTGTTGACGATCGTTCGATTCTCCGTTTGGTATTAACCAACTAGCATTCCATTACACATTGATAAGCTGTCATATAACCCTTTATCCTAGTCTTTAGTGTAGGATGTAATTTCATCTTTGATCTCCCACAAGTGAATAATAATTTCTAAGTAGTAGGACTTGTAATAATAAAAAACTTGGCATTTCATCGAATTGCTACCAAAGGTAATATTGTCGCCAGAAAGAGAATATAACGATCAGCTACGATTGATAAAAAAATAACGCGCTTGTGCTTTGCTTCGAAAAGCCTGTTACATATTTAATCATACTTAAAGATGCCTATTTTCTTGTTTTAAACTTTAATACGTATCTGTTTTGTAAAAGAATTGATGCTTCGCTCTCTTTCGTAAAGTATTATGAACTGTTTTATTGCGTCTGAAAAAGTAAAAGTAAGGTGATAGATACTAAACATCAGACAGCGAAATAGGACAATATTACTCCAAATAACAGGACTGGAGCTGCACGTGTGTTATAAAGATTATTATCGCATATGAGATATGCACACAAACGACCGCCTGCTTACTGTACAAATGCACTTGACTTAGCTGAGTTAGCATATATTTCAAGGCACAAATCGCATCATTTCTGTCTTTATTACAGACATTTGAACCTTCATAAGAATAAATAAAACCCTAACTTCCGTGTACACCATCAAATTTATGGAAACTTACCCTTGTAATTTACACGTGGGTGGATAATCTAATTTTGGAATTTAGGACGCATAATATAGTAATAACAATTTCATTACTAATTTCACTGTCAATATTTTCACTCCTCATGGTCATAAAAGAGCAATGGAGAAAGTGCAATGCAAAAAAGTTTTGATGACAAGCTGTTTGACTTTGAGAACACAGATAATACTAAAAGCGTAATGCCAAACACCTACAATATTGATTTCTTCAAGGCACACTAATGGATCATAGATCAGTATTTTTGTGCACAACGGACCATTATTGAAACCTAGAATTTAACCTTGCACATCGTTAGTGTTTAAGACGGCAAGTCTGCTTTTCGTAATCTTACCCTTCTTTACTCGCCATAAATGGAAAGCATAAACAAAGATAGCATGACGTGTAAAATAACGACTAGAATCTTTTTATAGACAAAATTACTTACGACAAACTTGGCACATCTGCTCATCGCTTCCATCCGAACATCCTTGAATTCCAGAGCAAACAATAGCGGAAGAACGACATCTCCCATCACCACACCTGGAAGAAATTAGTTCAAGAGTAAAGGTAGCAGTCTTCAATGTAAATACGTAGACGGGTACATGGCATTGTGTAAGGGAAATGTATTAATGCATCTTGCAATCTCTACTCAAACTAAAATCCCCTAGTCTTTGACCAACAACGAACACGAGCCGTTTATGCCAGCCAGCCAGCATTGTGCAAAGGGATTACAATATTATATACTTACCTGTACGGGCAGTACTCTGACGGTTGAAATTCCATTCTGCATTCTTGCTCTTCCTCATCACTGTGATCTGGACAGTCTGCAATAGCGTTACAAAATCTATGCTCTGGCAAGCAGTCCTTTGTTTTGAAGCACTGGAATGTTCCATGAGGGCAGGTTTCCTTACCACTGCATCCCTCTTCGTCGCTCCCATTATCACCTAAATGGACCACATAAAAAGTGCACATCACGTTACCAAATTCATAATTTTCCAAAACCTGCATATTCCCGCAGTATTCTTATCATCTCGTTTCGTTCTTAGTACTTGTAATAATAAAGTTCCGGAAAAAATGTGTGCCACAAATTTAAAGCAACAAATCTTGAGACGCCCCAAGTCTTTTGTATGTAATGTGGACCATAAGTTATTGTAGATAGCAAAAGTGAAAGCAAAATGGGCGAGAATTTATTTTCCAACTCACAATCAACAACACCGTCGCAAAGTTTTGCTCTACTAATGCACTTTATTGGCATTTTTCTCGCTCTCATCGCTTCAAACTCTGCCGCTAGGGAGGACAGGATTGTTGAGTCTGAAATTAGGGTGATGTTACTGGAAGGCATTGGCCGCGTTGTGGAGGTTGCCTGAAGATCCGGAAAACTGCATTGGAAAGCTTGATCAGGACATTTTTCTCGCACTTCACATACTTCATCGGAACCATCTGTACACGTCGATGAAATAAAAAAGAAATAATAGCATAGCGAAACCGTTAATGGATGTTCTATTTATATCATCTCATGTTTATCTCTGTATCAGGAAGCTCACATGTATAAACACTAGCTTATAAATGTACATTTTTCAGAGTGAAATATGAATGGTTAGCAAAAAAGCTTTTCGTTCGGCTTTTATCTTAAAATTTATTTAGGTAGTCATAAATGGAACTCATTATTACCTTCACAATCGTGCTTTCCATCGCAAACAAAGTACCAGGAGATACATTTTCCATCAGAGTGACACTGTAAAAAACAAAGTTTGAGAGCTAAAGATCATTGTAGCCATTGTAAATATACACAAACGATAAATTGTGCGTTGTGCGATTGCCATAAACGTTGTATGGCTGCATGCGCATATGTGTCTTTGTGTATGATACAGTATTTGCCAATAATAATGATGATAAATCAACAACACAATGTGTAGCGAAATTGGCAAAAATCTATGGATTCTTCTATTCAGACATAACTTATGCTTTTTCTGTACCATATGTTTAATGTATGGTAGGTCAAAAAATTGCAACATTGCACTATTTAAACAGGTTTCTTATTCTATTCACATCTCCAAATACGAATTCATAAATTTTCACTAGCTTTCTACTAGTGTAAGGAAAAGCAAAGCAAAATGTTTCTCCGCATTGAGAACATTTCCAATGTATTATTAAAAGCTCTAAACAAAGTACTACAATCATGCAGGCCAGGCGTGTCACATTATTAAAATACATGTAAACGGACCAAAACGGAGATTCACATTATTAGAATCATTCATTTTGCACAACAAAGCCCACATTTCGGGTAATTTTCCTTTCCTTAACTTGACACTACAAAACAAGTAACATGTAAACTTTCTATCATTCTATCCTTCAGCTACATTATTAATGAATAAGTGAAAATAACGGAAAGTTTGGCAAACAAGCATACATATAATAGATTCATGCAGTTGACTACGGGCGCAAGAAATCAGGGTCAACATGAAGAGGCAACCTTTCATGCTCGATAAATTTGTAATTTTTGTTTGCTCACTTTTACTTCGCCAACTTGTCTTGTCTTGTCGTTACATTGTGACTGAATACTACATGTACCTTATAGGAAAAAGTTTACCCATTGATATCGTCAGAAATACATCAAGTAAAGTTTTTTCATGGTTTGCGCTAAACTGCTAATAATATGAAATATCTTGACTGCAATGACGTAGTGACAATTTTTTGGATTAACAAAGTACGAATGTCCATAACCAAAAAGCAGTTGAGCATTAAAGCAGCTAATATGTATGAAAATAAAAAAGGGAGCATTTCTTATTATTATTCCGCTCTGGAGATTAAAAAGCGTGCATGTCATTTTGTCTTTGCTACTGGAACTGCATCCACTTTCTCCCTCGGAATATACACTTGAGTGATTTTACATGGCTACTACTTAAACATGCATAGAAGAAATATAGTTTATAAGGAAAACAAAATAATGACGTTCTTTCAGCGTTTTTTGTGTTATTACTACTTCTTTTTCCAGTCATTGCGGTGACAGTAGGAGTGGGAACAAGTAAGCAAGAAAGCAGAGGAAATTCAAAGGAATAGAATGGTTTGTTTTCTTTCGATGACGGAAATATTTGGCACGAAGCCTGCTTTTCTGCTTTCTTCAGTGCTTTCCCTTCGATTTACTTTCTCTCTTTTTAAACAAGTCTAAGAGTTCCATTTTTCTTTGCATTTTTTTCGATTAGTCATAGCAAACTGAGAAGAATAAGCTTTTCTCATTTTCCACATGTTTTTATGCAGTTTCAGCATCTGCTGGCTTATCTGTTTTTTCGTGTGTGCTATACTCCGTATATCCTGTCATCAACTGCTTTCGTAAAACAGTTACAAGGAAAAAGAAAAAGGAGAAAGTGAAGATGACAAAGGGACATAATTACCCCTCCATCACTAATGATGTGACTTTTTTCAATCCCCATCCTTGCAGACGCTTTGTGTACCTGCTTTCTGTAGTATTAACCCTGTCAAGATAATGAGCTGATGGATTATATAAAGGAAAAAAGAAAATAAAGAGCATGAAAATCCATTAAGATATTGATCAAGCAACAAACACTGTCTTATAGAAAAAATAGATAAAATAACTGGTACAAATGTATATCACAATAATTCAAGCGAAACAAATGTATTACACAACCCGGAAAACTTGCAATTAGTTCAGAAGAGCAAAAGTATCTTGTAAAATTTTATAAAGAAAAACACGGATCTAGGATGATTTATATCATTTACTTTGCTTCCTTTGTATACTAACTATTATAGAACGTAGTAGAATGGTTCTTCGGCTACACAAAACCTTCAAGGTTTTAAGGATCGATGTAATTTCAAAATCATTCGTAATAGTAACAGTTTTATTTTCATTTCAGACGATAATCCTCCTTGAATGTAGTATAGTAGATACAAGCGTGTTTTATTTGAAGTGTGGGTGATTTTATTTGAACTAGAGTTCGTTTAAAATATAATTTTAACTAATACCATCCGTACACCAAAGTGCCACTGCCATTAATTTTGCTATCTGAGATTAGACACTACGTATGGATTCTGTTTGATATTTTCAGACCTACTTGTTAGCTGGACTAAATACAGCAAATGGGTGATAATAAGTTTCTAGAAACATAGTGACAAAACAAGTCTACCAATACAAAGTCATTATATTCTATAAAATGGTTACCTTTGTTATGTTGTGCAAATAAAGAGGTTTGATAAATTAACTTATGCTCTTTTCCTTTTAGCGAAAATGTTTGCTGTCTCTATTTCCATCAAGCATTAATATGTCGACAAATCAACACCATTGCTCTGAACTGTTTGATAGACTGTGTATCAAAATAAACATAATATGTGTGCATATAGATTACACAACGGCAACTCTTCATAGTATGTCAATATTAGAAAGTAGTTTTGTGGGTAAAGTAAAGTGGACAATGTTTGTGCAAAAACAACGAGCGAGTAATAGCAGGAAGTTGATCAAGGAAATACGTAAAAGCTAACTTGAACCAAGAAAATCAAGTGAAAGACAAATAAAATATGGCCTGTAGGTACGCTGATTTGATTTATTGTCAGCATAACAATTCAATCCACAATGAAAGTATATCCTTACGCGAAAAGGACAATCAGACAATGAGAAAACAATATTTTACTACATTCCAACCTGAAATGTACTCCGATGACAGCCTCTTGTCCTCGCACTGCAGGAGCCGTTTCGAGCGGCACAATCACAAACTCCACTCTCACTATTGCATATTGAGTTTGGATCTGCTAGTTGACTACAAATATACAAAAAATAAACACTTTTAAACCAGCTAATTGAATAATATGAATAATTGATTAATTGAATGCATTAATTGTTAATGGGTAAAATGGAGGTGATTTCTGTGAAGTATTTTCCTCTTATTTCTTTTACATTATGATAAATCATTGGAAAACCGCTTTTCTATGTAAAAAAAAGCTTTATATAAGTCAAGCTACCACTGGATATTTGAATGGCATGAGTAGCCAAGTGAAGTCGCAGGGAAAACTCCTCTGTATGTTGGAAGACAGCGTGTTTTCTCTAGTGAAGGAGAATATGCCATTTGACAAGTACACACTTTGCTTCCGTCCATTTTTCTCTGGCAAAATGCGTGGGAAGTAGAGCATTCGGTGTCCTCTTCACAAGGTTGTCCAATTTCTAAAAAATAAATGAATAATATAAAACCACACACAAAAAAGGCTCGGGCTAATACTTCCGGTCATTTGAAATCTTAGAGGAAGAATAAAGATATATAGCATATCCCTGTTTGAAATAGTATGAAGATGTCAAATTATTGGATGCTAAATCAGTATTCAGCAATGAAAGAATACATCGACTTTATAATTTAGGTTCGGTTCAGGATACGTTTTAGGAAAAATTGATTCAATCCAAACTTAAAGACAGCTGTACTTTTTTGGAACAAGTGAAAGGATTTTCACGATTGATTTTACGGAAAATATGATTTGATATGAACTCATTTTACAGTATTTGATAAAAACAGCTAATATCTGTTCAGTATTTTACTCCTCAAATAGGAAAGCTAAGCAAGTGAGTATTTCTAACACGTGTGCACACTTTCTCTTGACTAACAAAGGAACCTTTTTTCTCTTTAAAATATTTAGCAATAACCTGTCTATCAGTTGCCAGTTCTCTAGTTTCAGACAGATCATATTAGGTATACTCTTTTTGATGTTGCTGAAACATGTTATAGAATCGACATTTGATATTCTGCTCCTGTCGAGATATACATTTTGTCAGCGATTTCATTGCAGTAAAATTATGATCTTATCCCATAATCTTCATTATGTGGGATATTATTTTGCACCATGCAGCAAACCATAATGAGGTAAAATAAACTACCTATGCATATTATTGCGAAATGTTTGAAAATTGACGTTTATATAATATATAACTAGTTCCAATTCACTTGCATAATAGCACAATAAGATTACGAAGATGGCAACTTTGTTGGGGTTAAAGAGAGGTTTTAATGTTACATAAGAGAATAACAAGGCATCATAGCTTAAAGCTGTAAATAGGACTATGTTTTGCAACCCAAGTCTTCAGCGTAGTACTGCCACTGCCCTTGTTTTTAATTGTCTGTCTGGCGAAAACTATTGGTCAACATCATTATGTTGCTTATTACGGCAAAATGTCTATTTTTTTTACTTTGATTGCTAAATTCTTGAAAGCTGAATTCTTGAAGAGGTTATAAGCTATTACCGAAGCTTCAATCATGGTGACATTGCGTACTGTTGCTCTCTTCATAGTTTAAATTCATTTGCATGCAAGAACAGCGTATTTTTGTAAACACATTGCCAAAGGATAATTTCACATAGTAGAGATAGCTCAAAATGTGCTTATATAATTAGTAAATACGCATAGATCTTTTAGTTACTTGTTATAGATGGAAAATGGATCTACATCTAGTAAATTGTTTGCCATTTTTATCTGGAAACGTAAGGATAATAAATCATTATTAGGATGGACTAATTTTGAGTGATATGTCATCATTAATGACCTGTAGAAATAATCCATTACAAATCTTTACTTTCTTCTTAAAGAACCCTACACGTGCTCTGAGGGAATTCCAAAAATAAACTTGTTATTCATATTATTGGTACAAGCTTCTAACATACGAGGAAGTAATATTGCTTTTTGTTGTTTTTTATTTTGAAACTGCGTTGGCTGAAGTAAATGATTAGTTTTATTTTGTGTAGAGTTAGCCCAGAATTTTCACAACATTTGGAATATTTTCAGTTGTGAAAAGGCTAATTGATATAAGTTTTGGCCAAATTCGAGGAATATAAAACAAGTTCTAGTTCTACTTCTTTACCACGAACAGAAACAAAATTATATATTATTGCTGCAGCGTCTTTAAAAATAATAGGAACTTATTAGCTTATAAATTTTACATATCACCGTCTATAAGAAGAAGTTTCACAAGTTCAAGCCGAAATTGAAACATTACAACTACAAGTGAAAGTCAGCATCCACGGAAAGAAAGTTTTAGCACGTACTTATGTTCTTTCCCAAGCATCTCTTTGTGAACCCGTCAAGTTCTTTCCCAGACTGACATTGGCATCTTCCGAACACACGAGGCACAACGAACTTGCAGTGACTTCCTTTGTCCGCGAGACTGCACTGGTTGGTGTCAAAGCATATTTCACCTAGTTTGGCAGCTGCAAACGTGACAAAATAGAAATTTGTTTAATGTATACATAAGAACAAATAGTGATGGTTGACCTGACCTCCGCTATTCATGGGATGATTGCATTAGAATCATATCATAGTAAAAATCCTACACAGCGAACGAACAGAACAAATTGATAGAAAAATAATACTTCATAATAACCTTGGAATACATCTAAAACACATAATTATTGCGTGGTAATAAATTATTAAAACTTGCAAGGGAGACACTGACACTGTTATACTCGGCATACTTCCAAAATAGATTTAACTTTTTGTAAATGTAGTTTTAAACCCCAGAGTAGCCAGCTATATGATTCATGACTGTGACTGCATCAAGGCCGGATTCCAGCGCGTGTCAAAAAGGATAAATTTTGTTTGAATTACGCACAAATGTGTTTCCTTCCTTCCCATGAGGAATATGTATGTTTTTATGTATACCGTAAAATCTGAAATAGACGCCCTGGCGTCTACGTGCAAAATCGATTTTTTCGTCCGTAGACGCCGGGGCGTTTATTAAAGGGAGGCGCGTAATTGAGGGGGGCGTCTATTTA
>JAQIXX010000546.1:0-55538 GCA_034700605.1 Willowsia nigromaculata | reverse complement strand
TCCTATTTTGCCGATTTTTCGTGCATATTTGCATACATATTTTCTCATTTTTCTTGCATTTTTCCTCGTTCTCTGATTATTATAATATTTCTTCGTTTTTGTACTCAAGTGTCAGTTTTCAAGCCTTTTAATCCTTTGTACCTGCTACTATACCCCTCTTCTTTGTGTATCATTTTATTCCTTTCATAATTCGTTTATATCATTAGAATTTCTTTTTTATTTAGTCTGTTGGATGAATTGAGAAGATCATGGTCTCCACATTATGCATAATAATCGAGGTAATAATGAGATTATTATTTAAAGTAAAGTCTGTATGCACACAGAATTATGTGTTATTATCGTTTTATTTTTAATATTTGTGTGTATTGTTCACTTGTGTTCCTCATTGTAAACCCCTATGAATAAGATGATACAGCAGACTGTTCGTTCACGTTTTCTTTGTAAGCTTTACGAGAGATTCACTTTTCACTCATAGATGACGACAAAAAACTTGAGACTATTGTAGCCAAAGTATTACAAAGATACAATTTTATCATAAATGTGTGAATATTGTAGGCATATAGAGTTACTCGTTGTTTCTTCTCATCTCATGTATGCGTATACACTAGGAATTTTTCTAATTGTACATTCTCTGTCACAACTTCTGCCAACAAAATTAAAACAAAATTCAACACGTAATCGCTAATTACAGCAATGCATTTTGATTTTCAACTTTCTTTGCTGTTGTGAGTTCTAGTATATGTTCTACGTTATGTGGAACGGTATAAATCATTTTGTTACGTTATTAAGAATGTCTTTTAATTTAGGTAAAGTATAAGGTTTCAATGTTTTAAACCACATTTGAATGACGGTATTAGCCATGGATGGATGATGGAAATGTATACGTCGCCAGAAATCTTATTTTGAGCTACTTTTACCCAACAATTCCATTCTCACTGCTCACAATTTGTATGAAAGTTATGCACGGGGTCTTTACGTACACACTTCTAATTGCCTGCTTGAGAATCTACCTGGATCAAATGCGCAAAGAAACAATGCCAAAGAGCAAGGCAGAATGATTACGTAAAATAAAACAGAAAGGAACAAAAGGAAGGTTGGGTAAAAGCATAATAATAATTTGCAACTAAAATACACTCTGGGTAGTCACGTTGTTGTGAAGCCCAATCAATTTAAATGACTATGTGACGGACGCACTTCGTAATGTTAAAGGAAAAAAGCGAAAAAGTTAGCTATCTGAAGTGCTACCACCGCCTCCGCTCACACAGTTTGGTAGAACAAAAGCATGGATTTCATTCGGTCCGAAAGTCGTCAGTAGCTTTTGCACTATAAAGAGCGTCAAGTTAACTACATCAGTGAAGCCTTAAAACCCAGTAATTCGTTCGTTGTGTGAGGAAACTCATTTTATTTTTGACGAACTAACGACGGAAACCTGGATTCTTCATTGTTCTACTTTTACCTCAAGCCAGTGAATCAAACATGGTCACATAACAAATTGAAACAGCCGCTGATTATATTGTTTTTCAGACAGCATTTATGTGTAATATTTGCTCTTAATGATAACAGCAGGAGTATAGCAATGGATAAATAAAAACTCAAGCAAATAAATCGACTAATATATTCATATACGCATTCATATTGTTACACGTACTTTGGCTGCTCTTTCCTGCTGCGAATGTGACTGGCTTTTGAGCATAAAGAAAAGTTCAGTATTTTCTACAATCGAATACTAAAGGAACGTATCCTGTCTTGTGCACTACCTTGTGCTAAACAATATTCCATTGGAATCATGACTTGGACATTTGAAGAAAACAATTCAATTACTTTTAGTTTTGAACAAAAGTTGTTTCCCAATTTCGAACAATGAATATAAAATAACAACTGTTACGTATACATGCTCTCTATTGTGGTGATTGTTTTTGGTGCAGAAGCTACAAGAAAATGAGAACAAGTAAATAATCATGTTGACTACGTTCACACAATAATGATGGCAATGAATAAGCAACAAGCAATATCAGAATGCTCATATACCTAGATTCTTATAAAATGACGATTGTTGAATAGCATCTCGCTCGGTTATTGTTGAAGCTCCTTTAGAAAACAATTCAATTAAAACAAGCTTTAAAAATCACATTCTCAGAAAGTTTACTGCTGCTTCTGATGAACAACTTCATTTTCTATAAGGTGATGATGATGAACATGAGGGCAAGTGGTTGGTGTATCGAAGGTAGAAGCTCAGGGAGAAATGATGTGAGAAGAGAAAGGAAACCAAGCAGTCTTAGTTTGAAGAAGCCATAACGCCATAAGGAAGAGGCAATGAGAAAACCCCTCTCAACATATAACAACAAGAATGCAAGCAGACTCAAGTACTTTTGGCTGAATTAACTCGTCATCTTCATCATCAACTCATGTGATGTACTTGTTTCTCTTATTCTTCAACTCCAACTCTTTGAGAACAAGTTGTCGTAATCTTTACGGTCTTTTGTAATGATGACTTGATATTCTTGCGTTTTCCTTTAAATACAAAAAGCCACAAAACTTTTGTTTGAGTTTAAGAGGTGATGGTGGTATTTTGCGGTTGTAACACCAGCAGCGGAACTAAGCCAAATCATAATAGAAGAAATAGTTGATAGCAATAAGAAAATGTGTCTCTGTCTTTATACTTTCAGAACTTGTAAGCATTCCGATTGGCGTTGTTAGTTGTAAGGACTAAATTGTATTATTATGGCTACAATGTTTCCTTTTCCTTCTACACAAGTTGCATGCGTTTGCTGAATCAAAAATAACAACTAATGGAATCGAGTGCCATACATATATTATATTCGCTGTAAACACAAACACCAACAAAGGACTACAGAAGCCTGCCAGGAGAAGACTTGAAATAAAGAAACAAAGTGTTTCTCTACAGCCCCATGTAAGAAGTTGTTGTTTACTGCGAAAGTAAGTATTGTAAAACAAGAGATTAATTGTGTTTTTGAAATTATTATTATGTTAGTTACAACAACTGTTACAACATTCTCAAATTCTTGCAGCGTAATGTGAGCATAACGAATGTCTTAATCATGTAAAGGAAATCCCAATTAGTTATTCCACTAGGTAAAATGAAAAGGATGGAAAGAAAAGCTTAATCATTATGATTCTACACTTTTTCAAACGATTTTAATGCTCCAAAAGTATCAAACTTGAAATCCACTTACTTTTGGAGCAAATTACGTGAAGTTGTTACATCAATATATGCTACGAAATACTTAATTTTTACGAGTCTGTTATTTAACGACTAAATATAAATATACATAGATTTGTCAGTTTATAGAGGCACTTTGTCAAAGTCAAAGTCGGGTCTATCGCTCACGTCCAGATTTCAACATTTTCCGACAGCATAAAACTTGAAGTGTTTCATAGGTACAATTATTCTATATTAACTTCCCGTTAAAATATGGATAGTGCAGGATTGAATGAAATGATATGAAGTGCCCTCTGAATTTCCCCTTTTCTTCGTAAAATGCATCAAGGTAAATCTATTGCTACTTGCAACTTTGCAACAATGTTTTGCTTTGCTATGACAGATCATGTGTCACTCTTCATTAGCACTACTATGATGTTGTATTATATCAGAAAAGCTGCCGGCTATTATCACACTTTCTTTTCACAATTCACATTATTAACACAACTGGATTTTACTGCTGTGTTAATCCATGTACCTCTATGTGCCATATGAATTCAATTCTTCAGTCCTCTTTTCCATAAGCTTATACTTTGTCCTACCATTCATGGTACAAAGGAAAACTTAACTGTACACAACATAAGTCCATTCTTCCATTATTGTATTTTATTATACTTTATATTATGAGCATATGCAACGCTTTGTTGCATCCGACAAAAGCAAAGTACAAACGATAAGCTAGTTGAACCATTTTCAAGGAAGACGGCACTACAACAACGAATCTGACTATATTAAAAGCATTAATTTAACTTGGCTCATTTAGTTCCTAAAAATCCCTACCTCTTTGGCACCTTGATACACTGCTCCTGTAAAAAAAATCACAACAGAATCCAGGTATGTGACATGGGGCAACTATCAGCATCTGCTTGTATTTTTTTGCATCTTTCCTTTCTGTATTTACCACTGTTATGATATGATGCATAAAAAACAAATGTTCAATGCAGATGTATGTTGAAAGGGCAGAGCGTGCGAGTTCGAGCTGAAAAGTAATTTAACTAGTGATTCCACTTTCGATATCACGCGCTGTTCTGATTTTGAATGGGATATTTTATTTAAAGACTGTGGAAAAACAAGAGCAGATCTTTTATAAAAAAAACTTGTACTATGTCACGTCTCATTTCCAAACGACAACAAAAAATAATATAATAGTAATAACAAAACGTTTAAATGCTATCATTTATTCATTAGAAGCAATAAATAATATTAAAAAGCTTTAACTTATAAAAAATATCCTTTCATTAATTTTATCCATCGGTCTGGTGTTTTATTGAACTGAGCTCATATTTTTCATGTCTCATTACAAAAATTCATTTGATATAAATTTCATTTTCCGGAACGGTCCATTTAACAGCTAAAGTACCACGATGATGATGATGATGAAAAGGAATATTATGCTTGCTTAATACTGATTTTGTTTGAGCATGTTGTTATTGTAAAAAAAGGCTTTACAAGAGTAGACAAGGCATAAACAATAAAAAATTCTTTTTCATGTTTTATTTAGCAAAGCAGGGGAAAAAAGCAAAAAAAAAAACGGTTTGGTCTGTGAATGAATGTGAGGCACTTGAGAGATGAATTATGACGGGAGTATCACCAAATCGTGAAAGCCAAGTGAGAAAAAAGTTTACTAACTAATGATAATAGCTGTAGCCGACGTAAACTATTAAAAAGGTTGTTCAGTTGAAAACAAAAAGAAAGCAATAATCATCTTTTTATACGAAAATTATTACATCCCTGGGATCTCATGCGGTAAGTGGAACTGTGAAGTAGGCATGTGTATGTTAAGCAAAAACTTCAATCCGAACAATTTTTAACACTTGAAATGCCTTCACACATACTTATCTCTCAAATGGGCATTCCACTATACATATTTTGCGTTCCTGGGCAGTTCACATTCCTACGTGTACTCATAGGAAGTGATGCACTGTTTTATCATCATCATGTGAGTATTATATTATTATTATTGCAACTACTCAAAACTGAGCTGCTTGCAGTAGTTGTTGGTGAGTAAGAGCGACTGTGAATGTTCAGTTCATGAGTTATTATGGCAGGTTCGAGTATTTTCAATTGAGAAGCACAAAAGAACAAAAAATTTGAAAAGACGTTTTCTTAGAGTACGGACGCTGCTTAATTCGTACATCATCGTTCCCCCTTGTCCATGGCATTTGGCAAAGTTAAGACTTTAGCCAGAAAAACATACAAGTTAGAACTTAAATTGTTTGTTGTAACGCTATAAAATCTCTGCTAAGCCGGTTGTGTGTTTACAGCTGCATTACAAACTGTAAAATTAGGAGGGTAGCACATTTAAGTGTGGTGGTTGCTCCAGGGCTTGACTACAAAATACATTTTTTATGAATGGGAATCAGCCTTCAGCGTCATCACTATCGCCAAAGAGGAAAAACAACACCACAGGAGAAAATAAGGAATCTCATCCGCATCATTCATCCTTCATTTCACAATTTGATCCATAGATCACCTATAGGTACATTATATGTATGTGTGGATAAGGGATCAGAAGAAAAATTAAACAAAAAGTAGCAGCACCGGTTAAAGGATCACACATATTACAAAAAAAGAGAATTCTTTTTCTATTATTCTTCCTTTTCTTCTTTTTGATTTTCTCTCTGCCCTGCCATCATCCATTTTATTCAAGTGACAAAGGTGGGATGTGTCGGTCGGTCAGGGGTTTTAGTGAGTCGCGGTCCTGAGCAGTGTACACATAGCACCTTAATGGCATTGTTGAAGTTGAAATACGCATATCTTTACGTGCACATACCATTGCACATCATAACAAAAGCAAGCATATGTATAGGTATGCTAGCAGACACATGTGAACCGAAAAAAATCAAGCTAGACAGTGTGGAACTAATGTCACATTATGCATAATCACAAATATAAATATATGGAGCTAGTACAAGGGACAAATACCTACATTATGAAAGCAATATGAAGTGTTTCCCTTAAGGGTTCTCTCTCATTTTGTCTTTTCATGAATGGTTTCAGGCCTTTTGAGTTTTTCCACTGGCAAACAATGCGTAGACAAAAAACGTACAGTACGTGAAGAAGTGAGGTGAGTAAAGTACTGATTATTGAACATTGTTATGGAGTAAAATGAAAAGCCCTATTCAATTTTGCTCATCAACACACGGGGATTTTATGTTGTGCGTCGGAAAACATGGAATAAATTAATTATGAATTTTGGCAAAGCAAAAATGATTGTGCTCTATTTGATTAAAGCTGGAAAACTTTATTCAGTGTGGTGTAGATGATATATGCCAATTTTTTACTTTTAAAATAAAACTGTAACATGAGTAAGATTGAAAACAATTTTTCATAAATTTTGGGAAAAGCTCAAACCAGAATCTCTACTTTTACTTACCTTTTATAGAAACCTGAAGTATTCTTACCAAAATCAACTACCCATTTTTAAAATGTTCATTTGAATCCAATTCATTTGGTCGACAAAATTAGTTCACGTTATTCAAAACTTGAAATTTTTACACTCTCGTGCGAATGCTACAAACGATGTATTTTGACGCGCTTTCCTTTTTCCATTCTTCATGGTCTATATAGGTCCTTGTCCGGCTCATTCAGGTTTACGCCACACAAGAGAGCAACACGACACTTACCTCATAACTCTCATTCAGGTTTTTATTTTTACATCATTTCACGTGATACTCCATATTCCATTCACCTTCTCTAGAAAATTTCATTCATCCGCAATGTTCAATTTACTCAGAAATACTTTGCTCTCTGCAAAGATGAAGGGAGTATAGTATAGAATATCGTTTTGCCGTTTTCATGAATGTAGAGATGGAACTGAACTTCACTATGCATCTGCATCCATCAATTTTCCTTTCAATTTTCTTGTGGCGTTCCCTTTTCTTGTTATTTCCTCCTTTTCTTGTGAGACAGAGAAGAGACAAGGAACAACAGGAAGAATATAATAGCAATGGCAATAATAATAAGAACAACAATGCCTATAATATAATACCAAAGGAGGACAGAAAAGGACACCGGTTTAAATGGAGAAAAATAGGAGGAGGAAGACGAAGAAAAAGAAAGAAAAAAAAACTATAAAAGTTTTTGGAACTATAAAAAGGAGCAGTCAATGAACAACAACAATGTAATGTAATGTAAGCTCGTCTCTTTTTTCTTCGTCTTCACTTTGTGCTCTCTATAAATATGGTTTTCCGTACAAAAATGGGAGGTGGAAACTCCCCTCAAAAGGGACAAAGATACAGTACATTATCAACATAAAAGGATCATTTTTGGAAGAAAAATGTGAATTCTATTACGAGCATCTATATAATGTTTCGTGGAGCTCAAAGGACATATATAACTCATATGCAATAATCATAATACTTAATTTCCACTGCACTTTAGTGCAAAAGTTTCAAATGGTTTTACTACACATGAATATAAATGCTAGATGTTATAGTACACAAATAAACGTTTCCAGTTTTACCTGAATGTCCCGAGTCCAATATATGAATTGGCATATAACAAAAAAGGTAATGTACTGGACATTGAGCTTGTATTGGACTTATTTAGGCAAAATCTTGTGGTAGAAAACGTATTTAGTTAGATTTGGATACGTAATAGGTATAGGAAAGTATAATGTCTGTACCTGACTGACAGTCAGACTCAAGTTTTTCCATCGGTTCCATCATCCATCCATTCACCTTCACTCATTGATATCCAGTTTTTGTTGTTGTTGTGTGTCCCCGATTATCCCCAGATTGTATGTCTCCCTGCTGCTGCTTTCATATTTTTCTTTTATTGCTTTTGCCAGGCTTCTTTTATCCTGTGAGGGATGATGAGTGAGTATATATCCTTTGTCAAGCGCTTCCTGTCCTTTCTATCACTATCATCATCAACAACAGTAGTAACATCAATTCAGGTGAAACCGTTCATAATCCGCGTGTAGTACAGATTTTCCCTCATTCATGTATTATATTATGTGTGTGCATTGTAAACTTTATCTTGGGACATTTTCTCTACACTATGCCCGTACAATATCACTGTTTTGAGCTGTTTTGGTTTTGTCGCTTTTTTCCAAATTTGAATTCATATTCATCAAAAAGAATGATGAGAATGATGAGGATGAGTATTCCTTTTTGTTTGACCACTAATAATACTTGTATGGGTGCAAAAGGAGAGATAATACTGTTTGAGTGTGTCTCTTGTGTGTGATGTAGTATT
Source organism: Willowsia nigromaculata (assembly GCA_034700605.1). NCBI lineage: Eukaryota > Metazoa > Arthropoda > Collembola > Entomobryomorpha > Entomobryidae > Willowsia > Willowsia nigromaculata. Next base: position 47,116 of record JAQIXX010000546.1, on the reverse strand, counting down.
TTTGTGAATGGGAAACGGAGAATGAATTATTTAGGGAGGGACACTACATATATTCCATAAAGTATTTATTGTCACTTATCAAAGAAAAGAGATTTGCTCTTCTGTTGTTGCATATTTTGTTGCACGGGGTATTATCACAGGCAAAGCGGAGGGATGACGATGATGCTCCGTTTTTGTTCTCTTCTTCTATTACAACATATATGTGGCTATTGAATAAATGAGTATGACAGGTCGGTTTTTAGTTTCAGCAGCAGTTGAAATAGATAATGCTCAATACAATGGGATGAGTATCGTAACTTTTTTGGGTGACGGTTTGCTGGGGTGACACCAAGAGAAGATTCCAATTCGGGTATAATAATGATGACATTCAGGCTCGGCGTAGATTTATCATCCAAAAGAATATATTGGAGTTGAGTGCATTACATTATTTCGATGAGGAGTACAATTGACATTGCTAATGAAATGAATTATTATTTTAATACCCCTGGAATGGGATCCCTATACCAAGAGATAAAATATATTGACGGGAGAAAAATAATCAGTAGTACACAGCAAAAACTAATAACAATTGAATGCAGATTTGTTTTTAAAAAAGAAAGCAGTTCCGGTACATGCTCGCGATCAGTGTGGCAAAGGAATAATCTTCTCTCAAACTTTTTCTCCATTATCTTTTGCTTTTATAAAAATGCAAAGTATCATAACTAAATACTATATATGTGTGTGTGTGCATTATAGAATAGATAAAAATACGGCTTTTTTTTAGCAAAAAGGACGACTTAGTGTGTTTTTTTATTAAAAATCTCTTCTTCCGTTCTCCCTTCTTTTTTTACAAGCTTCTTAATATTTTATTTCTCCCTCTCGCTCTTTCTCTTTACACACTTTTGCAGACAGAAGGATATATATTTGTAACCTTGCTAGTCATATTATAACACAAATAATGGGTGTACAACAACATAATGCCTTGTTGGCAAAAGCAATTGTCAAGAATCCATTATGATTGAGTCGCTACTACTGTTGTAATAGAGCATGTATGTATGTACATATGTATATGGCAATACTAGTAGCTGTAATATTACTCCTCCTCACTCTCACTCACTCTTACATCGACAACAAACAACAAACAAGGACAACAATAACGGCAACAACAGCACGACTCAAATACGTATATATACCCATATAGGTATGCATGTGCACATTTTATATATGTTTCCTACGTGTATCTATCCATCCAAGCAGAATTTACAAGAATAAAAAAGTAAAAAGCATACTTCACTCCAACAACAACAGCACAACAACGAGAAGAAGTAAAGTGGAGGAGACTAGAATGGAAAAGAAGAAAAGTAAGAATACACATATCCGTCCACAAGTTTTTTTCTCTCTATTTTTTATTCGCACTAGTTTTTTCTTCTCTTCTCCTTTTCTACATTATTCTTCCAAGAAAAGGGATCCAACCAGCGAAAAAAGAAGAAGAAGGAGAATTATTATATAACAATAACAATCCATATATTACACACACATGCATGGATGCAATTCTTTCTTCTCCTATTATTCTCGCAATAATATAAATGTATACATGAACATATAGTGAGCATATAATGTAGCATCACAGCAGCTATTTTTATTATTATTATTTACATACAATGCAGAAAGTAGAATATATTCTCAACGACGAAGGAAAAAGCATCACACATTTTTCCCTAATATTATTTTTATTTTCGATCCATCCTTCTAAAAAATACAGCAGAAGTAAACGATTTGAACCTCAATGCAATATGTCTGTCTCAGTCTGTTTGTCTCCTTCTTTCATCTATTTGATTTCACTATTAGAACTGCAGCCCTTCTATATAATATGCTCTTTGCAAACTACTTTACTCCTTCTGCTGGTATTGCTCTGCTGTTTCGTTGATGTCGTTGTCGTTGTGTGAGAGATGATGTATGTTTGCTTGTGACACAGCAGAAAAAAACTAAAAAATTTGACAAACTTTTTTATTCTCTTCTCTTTTCCCTTTCTTCAATCCTCTCTCTCTTCTCTTTTCTTTCTTTTCAATTCAGTTGAATTCAATTCACAAAAATCTCTAAACCAAACTAAAGTAAACTGCTTACACAATTCATCCATCCGTACAAGAATATATGTATTGTTAGCCAAGTCATCTTATCACAGGGAATGGACACATAACATGTATATATAGTCAAATGACAGTGGTTATGTGCTAAGTGCTTATGAGTCGTTGTTGTCTACGACGATGATGTCGTTGATTTCGATTCTTTTACTCGTGAAGTACACATCTCTAGAACCAAGAAGATGGTAATGTTTGTTTTCAACGTTCCATTCTCTTGGTAGTTGCCATTTGAGGAAAAGGAAATCGAAGCGTACAGGAGCAGAAATGCGGATACTTGGATGCTTGTATTTTGTGTTCGTCAAAAATTGACAGAAAGTTGGGGAGACATCATTATTATTACGGTGATGTCTTTTGCAAAAAAAAACTTACACAGACTTATTTACGTTTTCCAGCAGAACATTCGTACTATAAGGATGCATGTAAGCAAGTATAATTCTTTTCTTACTTATTCCGCTTGCTTTCTTCCTTTTTTCACATGCTAGTATGATTTGTCATACAGCCCTGTGTGTAAGTACTGTGTGCACAGAAGAAAACGTATGGATCGCTCCATTGTTAGCGGAGAAAAGATTTTCTCTTGTGTAAAAATTTATTTTTTCTTGTTATTCTTTGCCTTCTCCCTTCTTCCTCGCCGTCGTTGCAAAACTCTTCTCTCTTGTTATTACTGTAGTCGTATTGTGTAGATAGCTGCCATATATTCCAAATCCATTATTATTTGTTATTATTCCATTATTATGGAATCATCTAAAGCTATAGATAGGCGTCTTTTTTAGGCGTTCTATTGATTGGTTTTGGTGGAGTCAGTAGCATTGAATTATCTTTTTTGACAGCATACACAGTGACTTAAGGATTCATAACTAACATCAAATTGCAACAACTATTCACTACCGCATGTATATCAAGTTCACTGGTTCCAACTTTCATGTCGAGTTATTTGTCAAGTGGATTTCATTTTTACAAGTTTCATAAAATGGCTTTGTAGCTAAAAATGGTAATTAAATGATGATTCAAAAGCCCAATGCGAAGAAATGGTCATCTTCTTATGTTTGGAATTTAAGTAGAGTTTAATTCAGTGCAGCCCAAGATCTAAATAAAGACCTTTTTCTAGACCCGTGTACTCCACTTCAGTTCTGATATCAGCGTACCTCAATCAAAGTGGATCTTGTGGATAAAAATGAGCAAACTTGGGCATCCTTACGGTTTTGAAAAGATTGATCATTCAATACAAATAAATAGAGTACCTATATGTTTTTATCGATATCTCCATCTCCCGAAATCGCATCCCATCACTGTTATGTAAGTATTCAATAAGCAACCACTTGAAAATGTCACAGCATGCGATGTTTTTGTTAAAACACTTACAGCGCATATCTTCTCAATGAAATTCAATCCTGTGTGTATTTATAATATGCTGTAACGAACGGATTCGTGCATACAAAGGGCGTCTTGTGAATCTCAACATGCAGAGCTTTGGTCGAGTTCTCTCAACCTCGTCGTATCAAATTGGGCATGCATGATGTTCTTTCCAATAAAGCAGGTATGATGAATTAGATACTGACTGAATGTACTTCTTAATGCATACAATTTGATACCCAATAATCAACATCATATAAAACTGATAAGTGGCATGAAAAAATTGTGGCAAATGTGCATATTCGTTGTGGTACAGGCACAAGTAAATATTTATATAGCCGACTTAACTGTTTGATACATGGCTTATTATTACATCTCGGCATCGATTAAAAATCTTGACTGAAAAATGATTTGCTTGATTTTTTATTCAAAAGAATCTTTGTACATGTCTTTTATTTTTAGGGGGCAAATATTGCAACCATTTTAGTTAGCAAGCGATACATGGTATAAAAAATTGTACACAACCTCTCCATCCTGTCTGCCAAAATTGTAGGGTCTGAGTGAGTAGCAGTGAGTGAATGATGAAATGCCATGCTCAACAAAAAACGAAACGTAACATATCTTGTGTTTTTTGAGTAACTATACTGATGATACTTATAGCTTCTACTTACACGCTTGTTGAGTCGAGATCATCGAGATGATCCAAATGTTTGAATAAAATGGACCGTCAAAATGTATTAGCGTTCAAATGAAAACAAGTTGCAGAATTTGTCAGCAATAGAGTGGTAGATATTGACGCTTGTTCAATTATAGTTTGAACACGCGCTTCCGTACGTCTAGTAGATGTCCATTTAAACTCTATACCATATTTGACAGTTTCCCGAGAATTCTTACTTCTGCTACTTTTTTACTTCGGATGTGCCATAATTTCTGGTTTCACAAGAGCCACTAGGACTGACGATTTTTTTATTCCCTCAAGTGTTGTTTACCCCTTACATTCATTACAATTGCCCGCAGATTTGTTGATGATTGATGAGATAGACACAAAAACTTATACCCCTAAAATATACACAAAGCCCATCCAAGTGCATGTTTAACTTTATCATTCGTCTCCTTTTCACGTTGTCTGATAATCATTTTTATGAACATAGAAGACATGTAAATGGGGAAACGTTCTGAACATTTTACTATTTTATCAGAATACAACAAAATAATATAAAATTTCAATTCAGCCTATTCTATTCTTAGAAAAGAGCCCTCACGAAAATGTTGATAGATTTTTAGTTCATCACAGTGAGTTGCTGTTGTTGTCGTGAAAAGTATGTTGTATAAAATAAAACCGGAAAGAAACGGTTGACAAACTTGCTGTTTTTCATCATGATCGTGGAACGAGATGTTAAAAGTAAGTAAGCAGAATTGAAATGAGATACAGGGCAACGGAGAGAGAAAGCGAAGCAAGCACAAAGATAGAAGAGGCGAGTCAAATTGAAAGGAAGGAAATTGAAGTGGAAATTAAAATGAAACCAAATCAAAGAAAAGAAACAAAATCCTATCAAAAAGAGTTTACTGTGGTTTTGTGAACCACTCAAACACTATCAGCGCTTCGATACTTAGAATGCTCTCATAAAGAGTTTGTGAGTGTTCGTAAGTTTTTATGCATATCCATATAGAGTATGGCAGCATTATTGTGTCCCTATTATTGACTGTTTACAACAAAGCTGAAATAGCATCAGTTGATGGAAATATGTAAAGAGCTGTTTCCAATACTTTACCACTGATTATGTCAACGGACGCGTGACGATATGGTTGAGCTAAAACAAGTTGTTCAGATGAGTGATCTCAGAAAAGTTGAAATTAATTTCGCAATCATTCATCAAGGCTTACACAAAATGTCGACTATATTATCCCGGATCATTCATGCTAGCATTGATTTAATTTCTACTAGTTTTCTGGAGTTTTTGTTGGTCCAAAAAATAAACAAATTCTGCCACTTGTAGAAGTTCACCCAGTTCTTAGAATTATATGAGACCAACTTAAAGCCATAAATTGTAAAATATTAATTAATATTCTTCTTAATTACCTTTTCACTTCTAGTGAATTAATATGCGAATAACAAACAAATGAAATAATAGATCAAATTACTGCTGTTGTCTGATCCGCCCACACAAAAAGCGGAACGAAAACCATTGGAAATTACCTAACAGCTTATTTTAATAGAAAATAAAAAATTCATTATGATAACTACGAATAGGTCTTTTGAGTATTCATACGTTGATGTCTGTATTTCGAATATAATGTAGTCAACTTTTAAACACAATATCAAGCTTTTCAATCAATTTTTGTAGTGTAATGATTTTTCTGCGACATGCAACGAAGCAGAACGAACAAAATACGACCAAATAACCGCAGCAATCTTTTATTATATTTACATATTGTTATCAATATGGCATAATAGGCATTTGGAGTGGACTTGTTTTGATCATGACCGTACAAAAATTGTAGAGACTATGCAGACGTTTGGGCACAACGACGCAATGAAGTGTAATAATGTTGGTAATAATATTATTTAAAATGGCAATGATAATGCATACAAGAAGAAAGGCATTAATAATAATAACATTCACAACAATGGACAATTTTTACCAAGAATAGTCAAGTGTATTACTTTTGTCTCTTTTTTTTTGAAATACAAGCCGAGTATGCATAAATATCTGCCTTGCCTAACTACAATAAGCAAACAATTACGTATTCTCCTGTCATATACCTCTTTTTCACGTCGTATTTTTCCTTTATTCTCTGTTTTATTCATCTTCTGTTGACTTTTGAATGACAATTATGATTTCTCGATTATTAACATTGTATTTTGATTATAATTACACTAGGAAAATGAGAATAATGGGAATAGAGAATGTCTGCCTTACCGTCAGCCCGTCATAGAACACCCTTATGGTTTTGTCAATGTTGTGTGAGCTTCCCTGTAACAATCAAAAATGCATAATCCTACTGATGAGATATGAGATGAGCTGGATTTATTCGTTCATTACTTGAATGCTGCTTCGTAAAGTGTACTGTATCATCATCATTCGTCGTAACTCTTTTTTCAACTGTCAAATGTGATGCTTAGTAAAAGACAGCTATTCACAGATTATTCATTGCCTTTCACACGTTGTTGTGTTGCTGCATTTATTACTTGCTTTTATACACCGCGGGTCTTTTTCTATCAAATCAAAAACGCAACGCTTTTGCCATGAAACGCATGGTGGTGTCATTTCAATCATACTCATCTACTAGTTAGTTACATTCATCATATAATGTTTGTAGATACATATGAAATGTTAAATGCACTTTCAATGAGAGAGACAGATTGTCTTTGTTGTACTACACAAATCTTTTTAATTCAATTTGGTTTTACTACGAAAAGCATTAACACTTGATACACTGCTTTGTCTTGTATGAATAATTCTAGCAGGTGGAAACTGTGATGAAACTTAATGTACAATTAAGAATATATCGCATTATCTTGTTGTTGCTGCAGTGCAATGACAAAACGTGTGCATCTCAAGGCTGTATAATGAAAACAATTAGAATCCTGTTTAAACGAAATGAAAGGTGATGACCACAAGGGATAATAGAAAGTTTCAAGACAAGTAGAAAAAGAATTACACAGAAACAACGTTTTAGCAGCTAAACCCCTTGCAAAATGTTTCCGCAAAACTTTTGTCGATGCATTTATTGAACGTATTTACATGAAATGGAATAAGCACTATACTCTTTTAGTGTGCATGTATTTGCAGACAAACGAGCAGTTATTTGAATAATATTCAATTTTAAAGAATGCATCCATTATCAATAATTCAACATCGTGCAGTATAAACACAGAGACAGGTATCATGTCACGTTTTTTCTCTCTCCTCAAAACCAATATAATACTACCTTTAACAATAGACCATAATCACATGGATAATCATAACAATCAGAAAAGCTATTGCCAACACTCCATTAAACTCGATTTTAAGACCAAGTAGAGGAGATAGTGAAGGAATTCATCTCCTCCTGATCATCGTCATCATCGCTGCCAACATCGTCGTAATATTTTAAAAGGAATTGTATAAAAATGGGCAGACAATAATAAGAATGGCATGCTCATGCGGCTTTGATAATAATAATATCATTTTGATACCAAAACGTCTGATATTGCACTTTGTACACTTCCAACCATCTATCCATTCACTCACTCACACCAACAATGAGTCCAATTCATGCTTTAAATCATTTAATCTAAGATTTTTGAGTTTGCTTAATGGCCATTCTGTCCAATTCACAAAAGGAGTTTGATGCAGCCAAGAAAAAAATATCCACATAAAATGTGACAGGTAGGTAGAGAAGGCATTGGAAGGCAACAGCGTGATGGGTACGTAAACCGTGCGTACTTGCATCAGTCAAAGAAGGTATCAACCTCCTCCTTATCACAACAACAGGGAAAAATATAAAATGAGTTAGGCTTTGGCATGACATGAATGAATGCAAGGTAAAAGCCAAGAGAGTTTTTAACTTTTACCATCTTGCTTGCATTCTTTTCTTTGGGAAAAGATAAATAAGCCAATGAAATACAAACATCCAAACACAACAAAGCACGTTGCATTCCATTTTTAATTCTTTTTGCTTGCTACATTGTAACTTACGACACAAAATCACAGAATATTACAAGCTTAAGCCTTTTTGGAAAAAAATGAGCCTTTATATGTAAGTCCTACGTTTGATTTCCTTTCGAAAGCCTGCAGAAGCCAGGTAGTCTGACTTTTATACATACACACGTTAAGGAAAACGTGTGTGCGCTTTTATATTCCGCTTAATCATGACCATTATCATGACATTGGCACAATGGATAAATCTATCCAACCGAACAAGGGATACTTTTTTGTATCTTTTAAGCTGAATAATAAGAAAATAGCTGAATGAGTGGAGAAAAATTAAAGTATTTATAGAGCAAGGATGTTATTTTAAACTATATTGTGAGGATTTGAAAGTGTTTTGTTAAGTGTGTACACATATCCCTTTCAAATATAAAGGGGGAAAAATTGATTCGACCATTCAAGTTTTCAGTATTTTTTGCCTTTTAAAGAAATGAAGGTGTTTATTTAAATAAAGAGTTTAATCGAGCGAGTGGTTATATCCTTTTCTATAAAACATGATCATCATTGCATGACAGAATCATTGTTCGCTTCTTTAAAACTTTTTTTGGATGAGATGCGTTAGAATAATCAAAACAACTTGACCGATTTTTTTCTTAAAAATTGAACATCTGACGGTTTTCTTGAGTACATGTGTGCATGTATTTTGTTAGTACGTAGTTTTCTATACACAAACTACCATGATGGCTCCACTAAATTATCTACAAAGTTGTACAACGAAGTATTGAAGGAATCAATCTCTACAATTTCCTAATTCTCCTTTACGAAAAAGTTATACATTTCACAAAATAAATTTTAAAAAATCAAAACGAGTTGTTTATTGGGCATGTCTCTAGAATAATTTTTGCATTTCCTTTTACTCATCAATATAACATCTTAATAATGTGTACAATTTGCAAAACTAGTGGCACTTGCTCCCACTTTTCACAAGACAGGAAGCATGAAAGGAAAATTCAATAGAACTAATAACATAATCAAAATGTGTAAGACAAGTTTAACGTTGCTGCTTTTCGCATTGCATCATCATGCTAGTGTATGAATTTTTCGTGTGCTGTTTCAGTACCTGTAGTTGTATCAGACATCATCTTCCCCACAAATTCAATGTTGAGAATAAAAAACTCCACCCTCTCAGCGTTTACAGGGAATAGTTTGAATATAAATAGGAGCCAGGAACAAAGTTGTGTATTTTTGAAGAAGAGCTTGAACGGAGCAGACATATCTTTCTCTTTTCTTTATTTTCCTCTTTTTGTCACAGAGAAGCAAGGCATGAATCACATCTCTTCTTGTCCTCGACTACTTCTTCCGATCCTCAGTGTCGTCTTTTCACAACAAAATGTCCTTTTCTTCCGTTCTTTCTATTTCGCCTGGTATATGTCTTCTTCGCAATATAACAATACAATTTCTGCTTAAAGTTTACCTTAGATTAGATATAGACGAGAATTTCCTTTCCTTCATGATACCAATTGTATGGAACTTGTGATGTGAGATTTGATGTTGATGACAATAAATTAAAGGCACACGCTTTGGTTATGTAATACAGCAACGAAATTATTTGTCTAACTGTAAGTTGAGATCAAACAAGAAAGTACACGTATTCGTTTTAAAATTATACTTCCTGCTACCTTAAGTTAAAAGCTTGATGTTCTTTACTGTAATAATGATGAATGATTTTGCATGTTTAGCATGAAGACTTGACTGACAAATGAGAACGGAAATAAGGCTAATGGAAAAATGATGAGCTGAATTGATTAGTAATAACAAAATATATGCTTTCCCCGATATATGTAAACACATGGCGGGTGAAAAGGCGGTGTGTCGTGTCGTACATATCATTTCATCCTCATATACACTAACATGCAAATAAATAGTGTCAACTTAGCTGATAATGGTGATAATGCATGAAACATCCATTTCTCAGAACATGTTTGTTTTGCATGATAGTGTCGATGAGCTGTGTATCATATTATATGTAGATATGCTTAGCCTTTTTAATATGACAAATTCATGTTCAACCAAGCATAATATTACAATATCAAGATCGAGATCATCCTAAAAGTCAAATTGATATTACCGAACAGGAAATTAGCCAGTTATGCCTAATTTTATATTACTTTCTCAACAAGAAGTTGAGCAGTGTAGATGAGCATTGAGCACATGGGAAAGACATGCTTGACACAAAATCGTATCCATCCATTGATCACCTTGCGTTTGCCTGGCAAAATGACATTGAGGAAGGAAGCAAATGAAAAACGACACCATTTATAACACAGGGCATGAAAGACAACGTGACTCATTCGTTTTGTTTTATTTTATTCATTTCTCCCCTTGCCTTCAGTCCATTATATCACAGCATGATATACTAAACAATCATATATTACTTTAAAATACAGCGTAAATAAAACGGATATTGACTGCTTGCTTGTGAGCTTAATTAATTAATTTGTTAACTACCTAATGGAGTGCAAGTTTCTATCAAGTATTATTTGTAAAGAATGGGGATTGAAACGGTAATGAGGAGAATTGAAATGCCGATAGTTACTACTTACTACAAAGGAGAAAAAATATGCTGCTTCGTTTGCGTGTGTACATGCCATCTAATAAAAATTGCCAGAAATAATCCAGGTAATTAGGTGTCATAAAAATTTTCTCACAAATTAGTTTACTGTATATTAATTATAACGTAGAATACACGTTCGACATTATTACCCGAGATAAAATGTATGATGTTGTTTTTACAACTACTTGAGCTAACCACTTCTCAGCTCACTAAATTTTGCATTGCTACTCCTCGTGCTATATGATATACACAGGATGACGATGTGAGCACTTCATGGTTCATATCTCATAATGTAGCATTAAGCGAGAGCAATATGCTACTTTGCCACCACCATGTATCCAACTACAAGTATGCAACTACATATTATGATATTATCCATCTTCATCACCACACGACGAGCACACATGTATCGGTGTGTGATGTGGTGGTGGCAGACAAGGGAAACATATTATGTACATGCATAACTTACTTTTTTGTAATATGTTTGCTTATATATGGTGCTGGTTGAGGATCGAGATGTGGAACCAATCTGGTTGCACTAGTACAAAGCCTGTGTACGCCTTTTGTACTCGGGTGGGGCTGTCATTGGCTTCTAACTAAAATCAGGGGGCTTGTCTCTCCCTGTCCGTCCACTTTCTTGTACAACCACTCACGCAACACTATTATATTCTCTTTTATGCACGCTCCTTTTTTCTTCCTTTCTTTCTTTTTCGTTAGCTGTTTTGTCCTCGTTTTTTTATTCTTTCTTTCTTTATATCGTATAATGGTAATGTTAATACACAATGCATATTGTTACGTGAATGCATATACCTCTATATCATGCATATTCATTTTAACACACACATCTCATCACATTGCTTGCTCCTCGTATCTACGCATTGTCAAGTGTTGTTGCTCATTCTTTGGTTGCTCTAAATGTAAGCATTGCATTGTTGCTCTTCATTTCTTTTGCTACACAATATATCTCTTTCTTCTTGTAACACATCCTTTTATCACCGGGCGAAGTTTCTGCATTACATGTGGTATGATGCATGATAATGAGATGCGAACTTTGTATGTGTATGATATAAACCTATACAATTGCAACTATACATATTCATACACACCACAATAATAATAGCTCGATGGGATCTTCGCCATTTTTCGCAAGAATAGAATACCTGCGGTTTTGACTCTCATAAAATATTATCCTACCACTCCTGAGCAAACTTGTCTTTTTTGTTAATAAGTTGACTCATCCATATGAAAATGGTAACATGCATAGCATACAGTATTATTGCTATTATGTAGTATTGTGAATATATCATCATCTCTGTCGCCGTCTTTTCACACTTGTACATCAACAACCAAAAAAAGTGTATCATGACCAGCCTCATCTTGGCTTTTCATATCTTAGGCTATGCAAGGCAGGAATTGCAAAAAAGACTGTGTGAGCACCTATCTTTCATCTTTACCTCAGACTCTCTTGCACCGTTGTAACCAACACGCACGTCGCGCAATTCAATTACACTTATTCTTTGACGATTTCACGTCTGCTATCAATGTGTTCATCGACATTAATGTATACGCATTACGCGCTCTCATTTTTAATGATTTTTGTTATGATATTTTTATTATGATATCTATTGAAGGCTATACAAGGACATGTTTTTGCTGATAATCCCTGGTTTTATTGGGGAACGGTACCTTTTCATATTATCACATCTTCACTTCTACTAGCAATAAAGTTATTTTTAAAATTTTCTTTCCAAAAACATGTAAATACTCCTACTTCCCGATGACCAGCACACAAAAATGGTTTCCTTTAAGATCACTGATTTAATAAATTCCACACTTCAATCGACAACAGTATAATAGACAATTCTCAGGATTTCTTTTGCGTATCATGAATAATACCATCATGAGTGCAGGGTGTGAAATCCATTGTTATCCATTTTTACGGATTCCTTTACATTACAGATGGCATTGTAAGTACTGCCGACCACACACCGATATAAATATATGCAAAATCACCATCAACAGCATGCTGCTGATAATGAACATGCAACCATCTTTTGCTTGATTTACATTTCTAAAGCTGGTATAACATTATTTTCGAAGATCAACAGCAGCAGTAGCGCGTAGCTTAGCAGGAGCAAAACTAACACAGACATTGTGTCACAGACATGACGATGACGATTATTATTCCCATTCTTTCCCCCAACAATTTATTCTATTATATTAGACATTTTTTTTGTAATTTAGATCGGCTTTCTGAATATATGAAAATAATGTTTGTGTACTGCATTTTGATGATGAAGAGGAAGTTCATAAATACATAATAGGAAGTAGCATGCACACAGAGTGAAAAGAGAACATTGGTTTTACACAGCGCACATGAATCACAAATGACGACGATTGATGTAGTACAATGAATGAAGCGAGCACCTGTTTCATGTAAGACTGTCAAAAACAGATTTTTCGCTGTCAATGTCGTATTCCCATTGAAGGGTTGAATATGCGTTTACTTAATGCTTCAACTATTTCTACTTTTGATGAAGACTTAAATACACAATATATAGATCCTTTTGTTTGCATAATAGAATACGAAAAAATACATCATTGCCATATGGCGTTGGTGAATTTTTCTGTAAAAAATTCTATTTAAAAAGAGGTTTACGCAAACAATTCGCTTTTCTGCTTTACATTGCTTTGGTGTGCGGGCTTTTTGCATTGTTATGCGGTTTCAAACCAAGGATAAAGACAGACTTTTCACAAAAAATAGCTTTTCAAGGCTATAACACCAGCAACAGTATGAATTGACAAATGCCAACAACTGAAACACGAATAAAGATGTTTACTTTTGAAATTAAAAGTTACGAATTAGATCGGTTTACATTAATATTATTATTCGGGAACTCTAAAGCTCATTATAATTTTTGCTGCGAATTGTGTGGCATGAAAATGTGCTTTACTGACAGAAGTGCACACGCCAATTCTTTGCATCACAATACCTGAATGTTATTTCATTTCCTGTAAAGATACATTGTCAATACATGCTGAACCAATTGAAAAAAGCTGTCGTTTGATCGTATTCATGTTTTGTAACACATTGGGTGAAATTCTAATGTCAAGTCTTTAACAATGAATTAAAAAATCATGAATAAAAATGTATTGAATTTGAACTAGAATTCCTATTAATTATTTATGAAAAAACGGGCGCATTTTCCTAAATAGATTTACATGAATGACTGTTGCTACTTTTGCATGTCTTCTTCTAGCATAAAATCGGAACATAAGCTTGGGTGTCAGGTTTCCCTGAAAAGTTTAAAAGCGACATCTTTAATTTAACCATGCTCGTTTACATTTTTGTGAAACAAATCTTTGAAATTGTTTAGGGTGACATAATATTGAACGTGGAAGAAAGACATACATTAGTTGTCAGAACACTAAGTAAATTGGATTTGGATTGAGTACACATTGTCCTTTACATTATCACTATTCTGCTTCAGACAGAGAGACAAAGACGCATGTTGACATAATTGAAGCAAATACGATAAACGCTTTAGTTGCAGATATTCCGTTTAAAAAAGGAGAAATAAATATTTGACAGTGTACAAAAGTAAATGAATTTGGGACTTTGTGGAGGTCCCTGAAGTAATACCGTATTCATTTCTTTTTTTACTCGCATATTATACTGATGCTTACGAACCTATTCTCACGTAAGCCCTTTTCTCTTCTTCGTTCGTTCTTGCGTTTATGTCAACTTTGTTATTTTCCATTTTTCTTGTTTACGTGTATTTGTCAACGAACAACAAAGAATATAAAAAGGCAAAGCAAGAGCTTAACGTACAGAAAAGCATTATTATCTCCTTTTTACTCCTGTAAAAATGCCCCAGTACTGATAAGGGTAATCCAATATGCATGAACAGACAGCGCGTTACGAGCAATCTTACATTTTTATGCATATTCATTTCTTTCTTTGTCTAATTATTTAATTCCTTTTGAACGTACTGTCACACATGAAAAAGAACAATGCCTGCCAATACAGCACAAATGTAACCACGCACAATGCAAACGGAGCATTATTATTATAAACTCCATGAAGTGTCTCTTACTGCCAAGTCGTGAAGAATATCACGCTTCATAATTCCTTATCCTTGTTTATAAGCTGTGTATAGCTCTACAATAATGCATTATTATTATTATACGTTATTAAGAAGCATGATAACAAAGCATGAAAGAGAAAAAAAGACCAAGACGGTATTAATATTCTTGGCGTTGGTGGCGGAGGTAATGTTATTGTGAGAAGGAAGGACGTGAAAAGGTATGCCCAATGAGGAAGGCAGCCAGCAATATTCCAGAGTACGGATTTAGGTCCTTCCCCCTCCATCCGGAGGCATTAAGGAAGAAAACACAGAGAGAGAGAGATGCTAGCAAGAGAAGCTGCTACTACACACAGCTCCCGAATAAGAGAATGAACACAACGGAATAGCACAATAGCAATAATGCTTTACTTTACGGTGATATTTATGGAAAGATGATGAGAATATGCTGGGTTGTTGTGTGTGTGTGCTCTTTTTACTGTAAGTATGCACACACATCCATACAAACAATTTTTACCTTTTAAACAAGCACTGCTTTATCTACACTTTTTCTCATACTCCACGAAAATCTTTGAGGTATGTCATGATATTCATGATGATGATCATGTTTTAAGCCTACCTTTGCATACACACACACGTAATGCTAATCTGCTCTGCTACTACTATAGTGGCTTGAAAATGAAAACTACCTTTTTCAACGAGACACGGGAGCAGAGGAAAAGCAGAAGCATTCATGTTGGTTTTGTGGAAAAAGAAGAGAGCAGAGAGAGGGATAGAGAGAAGAGAATAGAGAGCACAACAAGAGAACATTATCATCGAGAGCAGAGCATTCAGAGAGTACACTGGTGGTGCACTAAAAGGAACAGAAAGAGAAGAAGAGGGGGACGTTCTCTGCGACGACAAACGTGCATAGTCAACCTAACCAGATACACATGTTTTTCTCACTCTCGGTTCGTTCAGTCTTCTGAGCACTTCAGTGATATCGACACCTCCACCAGTACCACAAGATTCACTTCTTTTGCATATTATCTCTGCGTTAAGGTTTCATACATGAAACCGCAACCAAATCTACTATAATCCATTCAACTGATAAGAAAGGCAGAACAAGTGTCTCTTATCTCAGTTTCAATTTATCAAGTTTTTATAGTGGAAGCAGTTACGGTAGCATACGCATCAAATTAGTTGTAGTGATAAGAAAATTAACTGCTTGAGTAGCATTGAAACGTCGAAACAGCTACATGACATTACTCACGACTCACGACTCGCAAAAGTAACTTTTTTTGGAGGGAGATAGACAACATCCAATCATTTTAATAGATAAAAACTAATGAGTAATTTTAGATAAAGTTTTTTGGAGTATGTCGATTGTCGAGAAACTGATGGTTTCATTTCTTTAGTACCTTCGTGGTGTGTGTATGTTTCTAATACCATTCGTGCGCGGGCAGACAGTTTATTAATTTGGTGGGACAATTACACTTTTTTGGCAGGAAAAATCTGTAAGAGTAACGCTGCAAAAAATTATCATGATGAAAATTAGTTCGCGTTAAAGTGTCGACAATTTTGAACTATCAAGTGCTAAAAAATAACTAACATTTGAGTGAGTACGCAAAAAAAAACTTGTTAAAAATGTGTGACGACAACATCTCGGCTTACAACAGCCGACTCTCTCACGACCTTTCCTCCCGCATGGGGCCAACAGGTCCCCTCATGTCTCTGGCTGCATCTCATGGATTAACTCCCCCAACTTCCTTAATGGGCCACCATGGGATCAGCTCAGCACTCCATCATCATCTCCAACAACAGCATCACAACCACCACACTACGCCATCATCGCATTTAACCCCACCAAGCACAGGCTCTTCATCGGGCTCCTCTACCGGTCTCATGAGCCCACAGTCTGTAATGGGAGGAAGCATGAAGTCATCTGGACAAAAGAAAGATTCTCCAGGAGGTTTAGCGGGTCTCGGTGGAATGAATGCTGGTAATGATGATCACATCAAAAGACCGATGAATGCGTTCATGGTGTGGTCTCGCATGCAACGCCGAAAGATTGCTCAGGAGAATCCTAAGATGCACAACTCTGAAATTAGTAAAAGGCTTGGGGCAGAGTGGAAGCTGTTGACAGAAGATAAAAAGCGGCCATTTATCGACGAAGCCAAAAGACTTCGCGCACAGCACATGAAAGATCATCCAGATTATAAGTACCGACCTAGGAGGAAACCAAAAACACTCAAAAAGGAAGGATATCCATATTCTTTCCCGTATCCATCCGTGCCAATGGATGCTTTAAGAGGTAAGATTGAGTCAATTTTACGGAATTCCTCTTTCACCAAGAAAATATTTTGCATCATTCACAAAAGGCATCCATGAAGCAAATATCTCGGTAATTTTACTAACCATATATAACCTCCATGCTTTTACCCGAGTTTGTTTTTTGTCAACTCATCGATTGCATTCCACAACCCTGCTCTTGTGAAACCATTGCATTCCCTTCATAAAACTGAAGTTCATTCATTTCATTAACCTGTCCATTTAAAGTGGGAGAGTAGGAGTACATATTGTTCAAAAGAATCCTGCAGGGAAATGCTGACCTAGATCATTCTGCAAGAGAATGTGTGGACCAACACTTCTTTTATTCAGATGTCGAAGGTTACACATTATATAGTACTCTGTCACAAAGCGCGAACTTCCACTCATTATCCATTGAGAAAAATTCTTTTCCTGAGTTCACAGTTTGAGCCATATCAAATCACACGTTATATTGTGAGGTCCGAATGGTGCATCATTCCCATAAATACACACACATTCATTACTATTTGCTTTTAATTTCCAAATATCGGAATAAAATGTCTTGAATGGTAGGTCGGCAAAATTTTGTAAGATAGAGGAGAAGAATGAGTGAGTGATGAATAATAGAAGAGGTGGTGTTACATACTTGCCCCAAGAGAAGAGTAAATTTTCTCAATGGGATTTCATTGTTTGAGAAAAAAAAATCTTGCCAAGTGTCAGTTCTATATGTTGAGGAGGCACATATACAAAACAATCCAACAATCATCATCCTGTGTGAAGGATAGTTTTGTTCTCTATTAAATTCTAGCGTACACACCATAATAATCTAACACTCTCTTCACCTTTTTTGCTTCAAGTTGCTCAAAACTTTCAAGTTCACACACTTAAATACCTGTACATTTTGTGTATATTATTCATTCGAAAAATGATGCTGAAACTATTTTCTTTGAAGATTCCTCCACGTTCTCAAGTGGTGGAAAGTATTTTGAAGAAAAGCAACAACATTACGAGAATCCCAAGTGATATGGGAATAAAGTATATTATTACATATTATGAAGAAAAAAAATCATCAGAATACAAGAAATTCCTGAGGATATTGGGTTGGCAGTTATCTTAAATCTTAAAGACTCTCCTTTTTCATAACTTACTTTATTCACACACAATCAGTGTATAACCTCAGCAGCATCATAATAACCATATACCATTTCATACCTGACATTTTTAAGATGGTCTGCTCACACATGGTGAGAGCGAGAAAACTTTTTTTTTAAAGATGGCTTGCTAAGAATAGCTTTCTCAAAAAGCCAGTTTTGACAAGGAGGACGAAAAAGTCGATCTCACAGGGATACGAGTACTGAGTACGTTCATGTAGACAAGGAGGAATCACATAAATAGTCGTCATAATATGCGTAGACACTCCTGATCGATTTATATTTGGTAACCGCCTGGAATTGGAATGCTGTGTCGCCTGTCTGTGTGCTGCTGTAAAGTGGTGAATATTATAAATATGAAATCAGCTCCATAAAAGTTTGGTATTCTGTGCACACAAGCAATCAAAAATTAGCCAAGAAGACATGCTCTAACCAAACATACACTGACCACATGCCATATAAATACGTGTGATAATGATAATATGATAATAGTGGCCCTCGGTCTGTTTGCTCAGAAATAGCTTGATTCGGCTCATTGAGCAAAAATCATTTCGTGTGTGAAGGTGTGAACTGAACCAGATTTTTGAACCATCAACTCAAATCATTTTCATTCACAAGTACGAAAACTGCTTGTCTCTTTTCCTTGCCCTATGTACTTATTCTACAAATGCATGCCATTCACAGAGAGAGAGAGAGATCCGTTTGATAGTTTCTCCAACCATTATTGACGTTCATGCTAGGTCGTTTTGCTGTTGTGCCAGTTGATTGACTGCGGTTTGTCATGTCAGCTCAGTCCAGTTCATTACTTTTTGAAGAGTATCTTGTTCTTTTCATACACACATGGCATTAGTGTAACCATTTTTGCTCTGCATAGTATTATATTATGAAGATCATTGTTACTATAATATTCAATGCTGACCATTGAACAGATCAAACCGGGATCTAGGCAGGGTCTTTATGTGATCGGGGGTGGCTTTGAGATAGGTTTTGATTTTAGAGGTGTTCAAGTGTATAATTTGACGAGGACGATGAGGATGATACCCACGCAACTCTCACTTCGTTGTAAGCACTGGGAGACACAACGGCTGCAGTTTGCCCCTTTCTTTGTACAACAGTTTGATAACCTTGTTGACTTGATATGAAATGAGCTGCCGGCCTTAATATAGAAACACTTCAGGTGGGATACCCAGTGTTTTCATGTCTATTCATATTACTTACTTTCCAGTGTTGGATATGATCTCAGCGGGAAACTGATTTCTTCACACCGTGAATTAGAGTTCAAAAACAAGCACACTCATCAACTAGTTTTCGTTGATTTTCTCGTAGCAGTAGTAATAACAATAAGAGAAGAATAAGTAAATAAATGGAGTTCAGTAATAGCTAGTATGTATGTTCTCTCACTTTTTCTAGCTACTTGTGTTTCATCTGGGGCATATTAATATTTAAAAATTCAGCATTCAGCTGCTGTCATTTGATATTGCGTAATTCTTTTTATTCAATTCGTTCTCAGTGCAGTGCATGCAAGGAGCAAATCGAGAAAGAAAAACCTTCCAATGAAACAATATATCTGCATAAAAGTATTAAAACCGAAAAGTGTAAAAGATACTTTAAGGAAAGAATTTTAATACTTTTTTAGTAGCTGTAAAATGTATATTATGTCGTCCTTCGTTAAGATTTAGAGTACTTTCACGATTATTAATGTCCAACAAATTTAATATGGAGGTTCTGTATACGATGGTAATGCCTTTTAATGCCCGTAAAATGTGTATACCATTATATTTCCCCTATCCGTTCTTCTATAAGAAAGTAATTTTATATTCAACTCACTAGATTTGACTTTTGAGTTGTGCCAGCCAGCTTGGCTCCCCTTGATGGAATTCCTTCCTGGCTACCGTTTTCAACTTTTAAAGCATGTATTATAAGTTTAAGTATTATATCGGGTTTTTTGTTGTCCAAAAAAAGCCAAAATGCACAACGCATTGTCGAATACAAAGTAAAAAGAGTGAAGCTGTCCTTGCCTTGCCTGAGGATGAAAATTCCTTTTTCCAGACTACCTGGCTACTGTGAAGCTGCTGCTGTGTTGTGGTCACGTCACATGTGTGGAGGAAGAGATAAGACTTTCATAAGAAGTTTATATATTAGCCGTTTGTATATATTCTATCAATGAAGTACGTACCTACCTATGTAGACATTCCGAAATTTTTCTTTGGGTGAACAGAGTTCTTCTACACGTACTTACTGTTTACGGTTGTACGCACTTGGTTCCATATAAGAACTTCCTTCTTCATATTTCGATTCCTTAAATTGGAATGAGATACCGGTATATGCTATCGGCTACTTTACTTTAAGCTAGATATATTTACACACTTTAAATCCCTGCCAAAAAAATTTCAAAGGAATCCCTTGCTGTGTCAGGTATTTACTCACGGAGGTTTGAATTCCCTCTTACCATCATGTTATTATTATCTTTTCTCCTGAAAAATAGAAGGTAAAGTAGCTAGAGCATTTAAAAGAAGAGGAAAATGATAGAAAATGGTGAGAAGAATGCGTTCCATCGTTGTGTCGTCGTGGGTTTATTTCAGTCGGACAAAAGAGTATTATTCTAATCCTTTTGTATTTTTTGAGGGTAAAAAGAATAAAGAAATATCATTTACTATTGACTTTGCACACACACACACATGAGAAAAAAGTTTATGTGGTTGTTCTTCAGTAATGTTAATATACGTTTGGCTACTTTTGTTTTGTCTGCGTGTTTTCGTGTTAGCTTTGGCTTAAGTGATTGCAGCAAGTCAAAAAAAGGGATTTGAGATTTGGTGTGAATTTATAATCGATACTCCGTGTACCGAAGCAGCATGCAGTAGCCGTAGGAAATTGTGTTAAAGTACCCCGGAATGAGGAAAAGTCATCAGTAGTTTGTTATGCTGTAAAACTTTTCTGTCAGACAGGCAGGCAGTAGTCAAAATTTTGTTGTGATAGATGTATACAGGTACGCATATAATATCATCTATTTACACTACGCCGCTGTATTTGCAGTTTGGATTTTGTGTGAGGCAATGTGTAATAAAAAGCTGCCTTGAGGCTGAAGGTCAATTATTGATGGATTGATAAATATAACGATTGGATCTGGATAAATAACACATTTAATTTTCCGTTTACACAGTCAAAAGCATACTTTTTGTTTGAAAAACTTACCCACATGATTTAGGAAAACTAATAGTTTTGACGCACATTACCCACATGATTTAGGAAAACTAATAGTTTTGACGCACATTACCCCATATTATAAAACTGCACTTCCATTCGTTGCATATGTTAGATTATGTAGCATGTAGGGTAACATTATTCTGATATGTATTTAAAAAATGAAACTACGAAAAATATTGTATTTTGCGGGGTTGCTTTCATGCTCAATACTACATTATTGTTTAGCTTTCCACCATGCTTATTTGCATTGTCCATAGTAAAGAAATGCAAGGTGTTCAGTTCACATGGTTTAGTAGAGAATAACATTGTTCTGTCATGAAACGGATAGGGTATGTCCATTTTCTGAAAAAAAGTCAAGTGGAGAAGACAGATCTTTTTATTGAATGAATCTCCTGAAATAAACCTGAGTTCATGTCACGCGTTGTAGTAGTTCGAGTAAGTTAGTAAAGTAAACTCAATTTATTCAATTTATATCATGTTGTGAGTCGGTGAAGGAGAGAGTTTTTCAGGTTCGTGAATATGTCCGCGTTTTTAGTTTATGTTTATTCATTCAAAAATTGTAAAGATGCATCCACACACACAAAAACACAATATACTAGTTTCCTCCTTAGCTTTACTCTTCTGCCTCCTCGTACGTGTTTTTCACTTTATAATAATATTATCAAATCAAGCATTTTTTGTTGTTGTATCTACTCGCATTATTCGTGCCAATCGTAATTTGTATGTTAGAAGCGAAGACAGGATGTATTGACATGATTCGTATTTCATTATTGAATTGAGCAATGTTATATCGCGTATTTGAATTTGTGTCTGAATTGGAGCAGTGCAAAATAAAAAATTACTACCACCCTCACTGACTGACTTGACATCGTATCATCGTCTATCAGCACTTGAGCACCACCGTCCGTCCTAGCAGAAAAAAATCCATGAATAATGCTTACAGAATAGATGAAATTTCATTCTTGCATAATGCGGACACATCATATAATATAAAATGTGAAGTATTGTACGTTTTGTACTTGTATTGTGCATGTCTTTGTCATTCATTCTTTCATTCATGCAGGATTGTCATCATGAAAGCAAATTAGATTGTATTATAAAATAGAGCATTGCTTATTATTTGTTGTGTTGAAGGTTGTGCGTTGTTGGGGCTATTTTGTAAAGAGAGCATGTAAAAGCTGTATACACACGTAAGTTTTATTGTATTCACTGAGAAGTTTATTTTGGCCAGAGAGAATGGGCTATAATGGGATGAATATTTTTTCAATTGTTATAAACAATCACGTGCAGCAGGGATTCAACAAGCCGAAAGTAAAACACAATAAACATGCTCTGTTCTTTAGTGTTTCCGTTTCCACCTTGGAAAATAAAGCTGTATTGTGTAAACTTGCATTTCAAATTTTTATGATGAAAAGTTACGACATGAAGTAACACATTAATATAAAGCATTTGCTTAATAGTTTGAATAACAAGAGAGTATCATACTTGTTTTCCATTTATCATCAAAATGTCTATCGTCTGTGGAAAAATGATAAAACATATTTGCGCTTTTAGCTACTTTGGAAAGAAAGTAGGGATAATAAAGGCTGCAAGTGAGAAACTACTTAAAAGGCGAAAATGGAATCTTTTAACTTTGTATAAAATTTTGATTGACAGGCGTAATAAGTTTTCTCTAAATTTCCCTTGAAGTATACAAGAACCTTTATCGCCATCCTCAGCAATAAGTTAATATGTTGGACGTTCTGCCTCCCCATTAGCTTTGGTCTGTTCACGGCTGCCCCATTTCACACATGAATTTTTAAAAACATTATTCAAATTCAAAGGCTTGTGACGTTGGTCTCTTTTCCGCTCGTTTTTTTTGCTATTCAAATCAGCGGTATATTTTATTATTGTAGTTGTCTGAGCTGCTGATACACAGTAGTAGTAAAGTGTTGCTACCGATATAGTTTGCATTTTTGTGTGAACGCCTGTATTGTGTACAAAATGTGCATATGTTTCATGTAGAAGGTTTCAAAAAGTGTACATGAGCTCATTTTAATACGATACACGATATGAATGAATGAATAACAGCCAAAATGAATGCATATTATTTCTCCTTTCTTTAAGCCCATGTTAGCTGTATATTATTGCCATGTTCCTTTATTATTTCCTACTAAACGAAATAAAAAGTGGGAAAGAAGGATGCATTGAAATATGCATGTGCGATAGATGAATGAAGGAGATCGGGTTGTGAGACCAGAATATTAAATAAATAAAACACAACGGTGTACCCGAATCATGTTAAGGCTTTCCAGAGAATAAACTATTTGCCTTGTTATGAGTAATATGACTATGTGATTTCAATATTCAGCAATAACAAATAAAACTGATTGCTTTTAATAATAGCACATTTACTCTCTTCATGGACGAAAATAAAAGGAACAATTTAAAATTATTGACACAATTGTTAAAATGCACGAGTGATATTCGTGCACGAATGTGACAATGCATATGTTTGTTGAATTCAATTGCTGAGATTTTTGTCTTCTACATCTGCCTCTACTGAGATGGATCCGCAATATTTATGTATGCAACACGATTGATTCAATTATAATTTTAAAATCGAAAGTAGAACAAGTAGACCCGTGAAAGGGTTGACTTGCTTTAATACAATCTACCACTACCATTGTTTTCATGTGGGATTTTGAGTCGGAAATTCAAAAAATGAATAAGATATGTGCGTTTTTATCTCCTTTTTCGTATAATGAAATTATTCAAGCACAATATGCGACACCAAAACCATTTTTAACCCTTTCATTCACAAAATATAGAAATACATTTTTGTATTTAAATGCGAGGTCTTCGTTCGTTCATCATGACGTTTGTATTCATTTATTTCCGATTATCATCAAGCCCTCTTTTCATGGTGCTTAAGAAGTGGCATTCACAAACATATTTTTTTGCTGGTGGTAGTATTAGCCTGGTTAAATAGCATGTGATGAGTTGATGAGTATTTGCATTGGTATTTTAGTAGAGAGATGAACGGAAAGAATTGGTTTGACGGAGATGATGGTGCAAAAATGTTAGATATCAGCATAATGACTCTTTTCAAATAACAGTTTAAGTTTATTCTAGACATAAATAGCAGATGATTCGCCAAGTTCTTTTAAAATTTTTATTTATTCACTATCCCCTTAAATTTGTGCGTGTCAGCTTTCGTATCGTTGTGTTTGCCGTTTGCGATTTCCAAACAGTCTTTTGATTGGCATTGGATATTGGTTTACATGAAATGAAACTGCATTGTGAGCACATAAGCTATCAGAAGAGAAAATTGAGAGAACAGTTATGTGGTTTTGAGATAAACATATATTCTCAAAAGATATATGGTCGACTCCGGAATGAATTGGTTGATGGAATTACTTTTTCTTTTAGGTCGAGGTTTGAAAATGCTATTTCAACAAATTTTATTCGTGAGAGTTTGCTTTTGAAATGAGGAATCCAATTTAAAGAGGAAGAAACTTAACACGTAGAGATTTTTCATGTATAGCTTGTGTATGCTTATGAATCCAATTGACAGACTCGAACTGATTCTCTGTAATTTGCAATCTGTTATAGTGCAATTTAGCCATTTTTCTTAACGACTAGTTAAAAATTGAAATGAACTCTCCCCTTTCTATTTAAAAATTGTGACTTTTACGACTAGTAAGGGGAATTGTACTTGATCCTTTCATCTCCTTTGAAGATCAATAATTCATTTTTGTATCACTGCATCGTTTAAAGAACTACGAAAATGCTAAGACGTGTAGATTCCTGGGGTAGGGTTTCAGAACAAATTGACCTGACAAGCATAACGTGAAATTAGTATTTTTATGTTCTCAAAATATACTAGAACTATTTTTAGCCTTTCGCCGTGCCGTCTACTTCCTTCCATGCGTAACCACCATGAATTTTCTTATGTACAAGGCATTGTTTTAGGGTGTGAAAATTATTGTTATCCGCTTCCATTACAGGATGGTTACACTTTGCTCAACGACACTAGAAGCAGAAATAGCAATTACTGTAGCTCAAAGGGAGAGAGGGGCAGCTTTCTGGTTTACCAAGAAACCAACCAAACTTCCGCTCAGCCGCGTGTAGGCTGCACCAAAATGATTGCGTTGTTGTAAATAAAAACTGTTGCTGTTCTTGTCTCAGAGTCAACAGTCACGGCTCGCAGCCGTCATTCTTTTGGCTTGTTTATGAGTTGTTGGCGTCGCGTGAATATCACACAACAGTCATAATTAATGAAGGCATTTCTTAGCATGTTGTGTTTTACTAGCGCAAAAGTTTGCATCTACCTACTAATAAAATATGCAGACAAAGAGAAATCTCCGAATTGTCGTGTGATGTTATACTTTCATTAAATATGGTTGTTACTGGATCAACTAGCACTTATAGTATCGTACTCAAAGTACGTTTGCATAACTCTCATGATTTTCATTCTCAGCAGACTTGGCACAAGAAATGGAAAAAAGTAAGCACCATAATATTATCTTTTATCTTTATCTGGTCGACAACTTCAGTGCAATAGTAGTAGTACAACGGTCAACAGTAAGTAGTGGCAAAATGAAATACTTGTATTGCTTATGGGGTTGAGCTTGTTTCTTGCAAGTTAAAACTAGGAAACCATAACCAATTGAATTGTATGAGTGTAAAAGGTCGTGAAAAAGAAAAATGGGACGGTTTGGGATAGGAAATCCATTACAATTTTCAAGTTTAAAAGTTTTTACACAAAAGTTTTGCAAAAGAAAATATAAATTTAAGTCGATTATACAATTTATTTGGTAGGGATGTTGTTCATTCACTAACATCTTTGACAAGTAAAAAAGCGATTCTACTAACACATAAGGTGAGAAAGGAGTGAAATGTTTTATTGGTAAATACATAAATAAACTGTATCCCTTCACGTCTTTTTGGGCTTGGCCAACTTAAACCCACCATCATCAATGAGTAAATGATACACACACTCACGAACTCAAGAACGACAAGTTAACCCCGTCAGACCATATAAAGTGTCTTACCTCATCTGGTATAACGATTTTCTTTAACTGTAGTAAAAAGAGAGCAGCTCTAAAGTCAAAACTCACATCTCCGGTATGTATGGCCAAAGTCGAATTCTTTGCGTATTTTATTCTCTTATTTCTCTTCCTTTTTTCGCATCCATAGAACATTGTTCAAGCAAGTCCTGTGAGAACAAAATGTAATGTCTGCGTAAACGACATAACTGAAGTCATTTAGTAAGAGAGAAAATCTTGTTGTTAAAAGAGCGTGCAGCATATCGAAAGGGTAGATAATATTGGATCAGTCATGCCTTGCCAAAAATATCCCTTTGTATCTTATTTATGATTAAGTTGAAAAATCTTATTAAAACACTACTGCTACAAAGCTATAGGTATGTGTGTATTTCGTATAGATGTAAATCCTTGCAACAACGGCAGCATCCATCTCGGGGGTTTTATAGTCTTAAGGCATGTGTAAAAAGGATCGACAAAGTACCTACCTTGGCTCGTTTACATTAAAATCTTTTGTTGGATCACCGCAGATCTAATCAGCTTTTTTTTGTTTTGTCGAATTGAATGTGGTAAATGTAAAGCTGAGTGAGGGAATCTCCAGAGAACGAGGAGATTAGAAGTTTAGGAATTTTCTTACACTTGCAGTCCTTCTGAGTGCGTCACACCACCGATACGAAGAACCGTAATTAAATAAAACTTGCATTATAGGTATACTTCAAACCTACACAGCTGGTTCTACTTTTATTGAATTTGTAGGGAGAGAGATAATATTATAGAGAAAAAAGATTAGTGATATGCTAAAAGGATTGTTTTGTTTGGTAAAGGATTGTGAATGACTTGTCACGGTTATCTCAACCTGAAATCTTGTTCGTATAATGTACTGCTATAATATGAATGGGATCTGTAAAACGTTGTGATTAATTTGACATGACACCTTCTTATGTACTACCAGAGAGCATGTGATAATGGTTGTTAAATAAGTGGGAAGGCTATCATTTTAATGACAGCATGAAATTAATTGAAGTAACACCATGTAGCGTAGATATTCATCTTAGCATCCAACATAATATTAATAATTTTCCTCTATGCATATAATACAGTGCGTAATATGTAAAGTGTTAAAACAAAAGGACGTTTGACTCGCAAGTCAGCCCTCAGATTTGAAAAAGCAGTTTCATGAGAAGATAATGAGACAAAGGGAGAGAGATAGATAGAGACAAAATGATATTCCAGTGGAAGAGAGGGAGGAAAAAGACAAGAGCAAAGGAGAGATGTAACGAAGAAAACAATTTATCCGCCCGCTTGTCATTTCGCCTGCCAGCCAGCCAACCTACACATTTAACTCTTCGTGCAGCAAAGAACACAGTCAAACCCTTGCTACGTTGTTGTCGATTAGATAGGCACACGAAACTGTTGAACTTGTGAAATAAGATGTGTGTATAGCGTAAAAAGTGGTGAAGCCGCCTAGTTTGTCGAGTTAATTTAACTAGCATACTTATGAAGTAATAACCTAACATTATCATGTCATTTACAGAACGACAGACAAGGCAGGCATCAGATGCAGTAGGAGCGTCAGGAGCAATGCTGATGGAATCAGGTAGGCTGGGCCGCCGGCTTTACTACTACTACTACTCCTATAACCATATCGTATCGTAATACTGAGACTATATAAATGATAATAATATATAAAAGTATTTACACAACTTAAAAAGCAGACATCACTATTAACTTCTTCGCTTATATTCAGTATTATTATCTCTCTCCCTCACTCTCTTCTTACCACTACTAAACACATAAAAACATAAATTATTCGAGAGACTCATCTACAATCTATACTCATATTACACGTTTTTGCTACATGCCACCATGCTCACCGCACATCTAATAGATATATTACCATGATATTCAATTTGTAAAGTGGAGAGATGAGTGGTGGTGGTGGTAGTAGGGTAGAGGTATGCAAACTTTGTTGTTTATACCATAATTTTATGCGATATTACGGCTAACAACTTGATTTTCAAGTGGACTTTTGCATTCCTCATCTCACTCAATGGAATGTTTTAACTTGCGCGGATGAAGGAATTATTGCAAGTTGAAACAAAATAATAAATCCAACAACAACAGCATCACGTCCGGTATGAGTTGTGGAGTCGTAGTATGGATGTCGGTCGTATACCCACAAAATTTTCGTAATGGACACTTAACATGGTTTTTAGAGAAAAGTTAAGTTAAGTTGTTCTTCCATGTTACACAGATGTTAATGTGTAAAATGTTTAGCTGTTGGAGTGCGTGGCGTGCTTGTACTTTTATATGAAACATCATTTGTGCCATCCATCTAAATCCAACGCTTTAATTCTCCTTTGAAAACAAGACTGTAAATCATCCAGCCGTCAAGGCTTGTATTCATAAGTGCTATGCTACTGCTTCTCTGTGAGAGTTAAAAAAATCTACTAACACAATGTAATATGTGGCTGCTGCCTTGTTCACTTAACTTCCAAAAAGCTTGTTTTGTCCCCTTACAACACGCTATTCTGTTATCTGCCATTATGATATTAATAATACAATAGAAAATCGTTTAAGACCATTAAGTAGAATTTTATGTTTTAAAAAGCATTAAGAATAGACACAAAAAAGTTTTTGCACTGTATGGCTTTCTCTTTCATTGGCAGCAATAATGATGATGTTATAGTAGTGCAGCAATTCAAGAGCGAACGTCTGACGCTGCAAGGAATTTGTATTGTCAAATTCCAATGAAATGGCTTTGAAAAAGTTAGAGGCATTAGCTGCTAGATATTCCAAATAGTTTCAGTCACTTACTTGGAGATAATTATCATAACCGTTATCATAAACATGATCATTTAGAGAGATTTCTAACAAATAATTTCGTATATCTCTTTAAACAACAAATCATATCATTGTGTTTACTTTTATGTCTGCTTTATGACTGCATGAAATGGGCAATGATGAGGTAACTTTCTGCGGTTGAAGATGTTGGATGAAGACGCTGAAGGTCCCGGTCTTGTCTTGAGTAGTGGTTGTGAATGATAGGGAACATAAGTCAACTGATTGTCTATATTATTTCGAAGTTGGTCCTTGAAGTACTTGTTGACAAGCAGAACTCGGTTTACGAGGTATATATAGTAGGTAGACTCTGTTTTGATGAAAATCTGCATGTAAACGAAAATTGATGACTGCGGTTGGTGGGTAGTTTAGCTACCTTGCTGGTGTGTGATGATTTTCTTGACGTCCACCTGTGAAATTCTAGCGAAGCTGGGTTCAGGTCGAGTTAAAATGATAAAATAAATGGCATCAGCAGAATTAGATTTTATTAGTTTATGGCTTATTATTGTGAGGCTGTATAAGCACATGATTTCATCTTTGTTTTGTCATTTCGTCTCACGTCCTTTTGTCATGGGCGAAAAAGTGTCATAAAATGAAGGAATTTGAGGAAATTGTACAAGATCGTATTTGCGGGTCAGGGGAGAAACACTAGTGTATAGTTTTATTATGTTTTGACTTGTTTAAGATTTTTGGCGTAATGAAGATAATGGTGATGGGTGCAAGGTACAATTCAAAAGAGAAAATCTTACCTGGAATTCCGATCTGATTTAGTTTATCGGACGGCGAAAATTATATGAATTTATGGTATTTTGACCAGAGGAAAATCAATGGTGGCCTTGACTCTTTTTACTACCTTTGCAATGCAAACTTTCATGGTTTTTTCTAGATGCGCACGTGCACCGATGATTGGCTCACCATAATATACAACGTGTTGATTTTTATTGCTCAGTATTTTCGAGAAAAACAAAGACGAAGGTAAAATACAATTTTCTTTTCAAGAGAAGAAAACAGATACGAAAGGTAAGTCGGCGACCTGTCAAATTAGCAGAGCAATAAAACATCCATGGTTTTCCACTTAAAAGTGTCCATGTGCCAGATATGATTATTTACCCAATATCCAATGCGATTTTATCCTTCACTGATTATTATTACCTACTTATTCTCTTTATCAAAATATAACAATACGTTAATCTAGTAGTCAATAAGAAAACGATAGGAAAATTTCATGTATTTGAATTTGTTACTTGTGAAACTGACCATACGCGTGTATTTGTTGACACATGGGTCATTTATCATAAGTTTAATAATAATAACTTGATTATAATAATAAAAAGAATACGAGAAATATTGAATTGGCTCTTTTGAAAAATTCAGGGCTTTAGTTGATAAGCTAACAATACAAATGGTTTCGTTCAATTGAAAATCCTGCTGGATTCAACAAAGTCAAGAAGGGTCAATGTGAGAAAAGAAACTATGAATGAGTTCGTTAATGATTTCGGGTCAGCAAAAGTGCGTTGAGGAAGTAAAGAGTATAAGAAGAGGTTTGCCTTTTCTATTTGTGAGTTTTCTCTAAGGGAAGGGAGCTGGAGAGATTGTTCATATGAGTAGCAGCCCATTAGCTTTATTTGGCAAGACGAGATATTATATATTAAAATCCGGTAGTGGTAGCAGTAATATTAATAAACTTACTGCCGTGGGCATTGCACCTGGCCAAGTCTCACAATGTCATTTTCCTTGCAGTACTACAGTTTTTCGTGCATAAAGATTTTGGCTTTATGCAGACATTTACTCGTGGTGGTGGACTGCCTGGTGGTAAAATGGTAGCTTAGCTTTCAGGAGAGTTCTTTTTTTTCGTTCTTTTGGTTTTTCTTTTCACTTGAACTCATTTGGATACGCAATGCCATTCCTTACACTTATTCTCCAACCATCAGTCCATGCTCTATCATGGCACATTGAGCAATGTTAAATCTGTTTTTTGTTGAAGTGAGGTTGGCCGGTTTCGTTTACATTTGCGTTGGCTGTTCAAGCAGAAATCAGTAGAGCGCTTTTATATTACTTTTGTCCGTAAACTTTATAATGTTCGTATTTACATGACATATCATATATACGACGTGACATGATCCTCCGTATAATGTGTTCATGTGCGTGTATGTGCATGCATACTACTTACTTTGACAATTTGAGAGAATCCGTCCGTGTACCTGGTTTGCCTGTTTGGTTTTATTGTCGTAATGTACACCTGGGACCTCGGAAAATGAGAAGAAAAAAATTTTTAAACTGGAGGAACCTTTTGTGTAGCTGCACAAGCTAGTAAGTAAGCAAACAAAAAATATTTTTTGCATTTTATTGTGTGTCACACAACACACACTGGGACTAGATGCGTTATACGCGCGTCTTCCTGTTGTTAAAGTTTATTAAATAACACTGGCACTATGGGACTGTTGTGTGGAGGGGTTAAGGCAAACAGGTAAAAGGTCCCCATAATGTTCACGGCCGTTTTACCTCTCTCCCTCTAGAACATCTCACAGAATTATGTGCAGCAATGTAAGATGAGTGATAAAGAAATTCTAACTAAAAATTTGAATTAAATTTTGTACGGTTCAAGATTGCATGATTATGATTTTGTGCCAATTGACCTGTGCAAATGATGTAGAATTGTAGAATGTTTTGTTAACAATAACGTAAAAGATACCGACTTATAACTTCTATACGCCTTATTGCTGGGGGTTGTCGAATTCAAATTTTCTTACGCATAGCTTCAGCTTGACACAAAAAGCATGCACTAGTTGTTAAAGTCATCGGGGGTAAGAAATGAGGAATGCTATAAAAGGGAAAGAAAACCAAGAACACACATTGCATCCAACCAAAAAATGAAAAGAGCTTATTTTATGACTTGACATTAGGACACAAAACTTGATTGAGTGTGACCATTTTTTAGTATAGGATTTCTGGTAAATGTAATGTTCATGTTATCTGTACTAAATAATAATCTATGCTCATACACGTTTCTTATAAACCCTAAAATGCATTGCCAATTATGAAAATGAAGGAATTATTTTGAAACTGATATGACAGTGATATGATGGTATCCTCCTTAACTATGATACAAATCGCACGTCTATGTTTAGGTGTTAGGAACCGCGATTTGCACGTATAAAGTGTCAAGCGTGTACTCGCATTGTGTAAAAATCGTAATGAGTTTTTATCCAAAAGTTACAAAGACATGAAGCACGCATACCAAAAAGATGTTCTCTCAGTTCTCACTCGATTGCCATCTTGTCTCGTTTGCTCCTTTTCTCTATCACTCATGCAACTCTGCTTGCTCGCTGTCACGCTTCCCCACTCCCCACCCTCATGCAAAGATTTGTTGGTGTGATGGTGGTGGATTGAGAGGTAGGTAGGGATAAAATGTGTGGTTCTTGGTTCGGGTTTTGGTTAGAGTTGGTGGAATTTTAATATGATAGCAGTTCTCCCTTTGCTTCTACTTATGATGACTTGATGCTATAACTTTATTGTTTTGAACTGTTTACATCGTTCGCAATCACATCAGCCGAAGATGAGTAGTTAGTGTCACACTGATGAGTAATTTGTCTTCCAGTGATTCTGGTGCTAAGGATGACGGGAGGTGTAATAGTGAGAATAAGTTTAGTCTTGACATTGGGGTTAGTTGATAGAGAGCAAGCTTGTACATTTTGCGCATGCATAGCGTATTATTATTATTATTATTCTAATAGATATTCTAAAGGATCAGGGGAGCAAGGAACTTTGTGAACTTTTGTATTATTTTCTGAGATGCAGTTCTTACCGGTTTTGTCCTTACATCATCGTAAATAGGAAAACATGAGGTTTTCCCTTCTTCTGGTTATAATCATTGTCAATACATGACAATATTATGTGGGTAGAAGGAAAAGGAGATGCGTGCGTGTTCTTATAGTTTATACAGAGGAAGGAAGGAAATTAGATTGAATTTGGCTTACTTTTTTGTAGATTCAGAAAAGAAAAGAAGAAGATGAGCTTGGTAGATGGATGGATGATGGAAGAATATAATAGGGATTGAGAAGCCCTTTCCCTTTTCCCATTTTCTGCTCCATTGTAAAAAGAGAGGATAGAAAATGGTGATGGAATAGAATAAGAGGAGAATGACAAGCAAATGCAAACTTTTACTGATGTCGTGTATAATATGGAAGTGAAGAGCAAACATGATGATGATAATATTATATACGATGCCAACTCTCCAACGAATGGACAGAAATAGATAGATAGAGATAGTTGAATTCACTCGCTCTTAGTCAGAGAAGTTGAATAGGGAGCTAAACAAGTGTTATTTGCTCTGTCATTCTACCTTACACCAGAGAGAGAAAGAGAGGATGATGCATACATACAAATACAATGGGAAAAAAGAGTCCATTTTCCTATTCATCTGTGTAGAAAAGGACAGAAATTAGGGCATTATTATCGACACACACTCAGACAGTGCGGAGAATAAAATGAAGCACCATCGCATCACCACCATCAAACCATTGCATTTGCAGCAGCAATGCTGACTGGTTTCCTATTCTCTGCTCAATAATGCAAGCACAACAATAAACGATCGAGCACAATACGGGAATCTCTAAAAAAGGAAGCAATACTCTTGGACAATAATAATAGCCATGATAGCACAATGGGAAATACAACAGGGCAAATGCTATGTATCATAAAATGACGCGTTAGTTCATTTGGCTAAGTTTGTTACTGGCATACTTTGCGAGTGCACGTATAATAGTCAACCAGGTCAGTTTGTTAAGTAGTATGAAACTTTTTGATGGTATGGAGTATGGAGGAAACAGAGAAGAGGTTTCTATTATTATTGTTATAAATCGATGGACATTTGAAAGTCGCAACTCACCCACTGCTTTCACACACTAGTCTTCTTTCCAGTTTAATTTTAAAGCAGGAAAATGTTCCAAAGCTTTGACTTTTTAGGGATAAAAATTGAACGACAAGGGTAATTGGAAATGTGAAAGCTTTCAGTTATTCTTCACTGTGAACAATGGAGTCATTCATCATTCATCATCACTATCTCTAATTGTAGTCAAAACACGAATCAAAATCGGAAATGGATGGAGATGGAATGATTTTTTTTTTTTCATTTGCGTGATGGCTATCGTTGATTTGAGGAAAATCACCCGCACAATGATCAGAGACATACATATATCACATGAGTAGATTACTACACACGTGTTTGGAGAAACTAAATAATATCTTGATTCTTCTTAATTGCTTTGTTTTCCATCTAAAATTTGGTTGTCATCAAGTCATCATTTTGTTTTCTATTCTCATCCATGCGAATAATGTGTGACTGGTCGGTGATTATCATTTTATTACGCAGGGAGTGTGAAAGGACTGTCGTCTCCCTACTTAGCACTGCTAAACTTCTGTGAATGCCCCTTTCTGAAAATGATTTCTTGGTGAGTTGTAAATCAGTTTGATGACTGTTTGATGGGCCAGCATAACACCCATTTTCTATCTTTTGGCACTCACTCGGCAACGTAGACTTGTCCCTGTCTTTCTGCTTACAAAAATAGTTGTTTGATGATGATAGCAAAAATGTACAAAAAGAGTAATAATCATAATTATTATGATGGTTCAATTTTGTACGTGTAACGTTGCTTGCAGCAGTGCAAGATTTTTTGAGCACCTCAATAACGCTAGCATACAAGAAGGAGGAGGAGGGTTATTGGCTTGTCAAAAACGCGACAAGACATCTCTTTTCTTCAAGGTGTGATATGATGTTGATGATGCTCGTGTAAAAAGAACTGTGACATAATTATTACGCACCCAACAAGCAGGCAGTAACCTCGTAGTATAACGTAGGATGTAATAAAGGGAATCAAGCAGAAGTATAAAAAATGATGATGATGTGGAGAAGTACGTATCATCATGTAAGTAAAGTTAGCGAATTGTAAAGTTGTGAATACGCCTTTGTAGTTTCATTGTTGTACACTCACTCAGTGCGCCTCATCGCTGGTGTATTGTTGTTAAAGAAATTATTCAGTCAGTCAATTCATTTCATCATCATAATATTCGGTGGCTGCTTACTAGTTATGGTTGCACTACACGTCGATATTTTTCTGGGAATAAAGATGTAGCTTGCCGTGTGTGTAATGATGATGACAATAATTGCACGTTGTAACTTTTGATTCTATGAGCACAATAATAACAGCAAAAGTAATGATAATAATTTTGACAATGACAATAATAAGATGGTATGCGTATGTACTATGTACTTAGAGTCGAAAGAAAAAAGCAAATTTTGAAAAGGTGAGCTCTGAATACAAATTTATAAGAAGGAAACAAACTGCCGTTGATGATGCGAGTGTAGTTAAAAAATAGTTGATGTGAAGGTATGGAATGGTGGTGTGGCAGTACCTGGTAATTTGATTTGGGATTTTTGAGTAGACACAAGTTTTTTATGTTCTGTATTGCAAGCTGTCGTTGCGTGTTTCTTTTATGTGATTATTATGCTCATTCACCAACTCAATGAGAAAGGATGCACTTTTGCACGTATAACAATGCAATCTGCAGAGTGGAGAAGGGATCGTAAAAATCGTTACCTGGTTGGTGGGGAGAAGTGACAACCAACAGAGAATAAGCAGGGGAGCGTTTATGTGATTTCCGAAGAGAAGTAAACTTGGTGCAAATTAAGTTGACAAAATTCCTTTGCTTATAGCATATAGCTCGCAAATCGCAGCATCAAATAGTACTGCTCTTGTGGTGGCGAAGGTGTCATAATGATGATTAGGTTTACGGAGATTGTGAAGAAGAAATGCACATATGAAGTAACACTACATATATATGACGAATGTTAAGGAGATGTTAGGTATGTAGGTATATTATAAAGGCAGCAAGCGTGCCTTAGCCATGCAACGCATGCAACAGCAATAATATTTTAAAAATTGTAATCATAATGGCAAATAATAAACCTATTGTGTTGTATTATGATTGCAATGCAAGTGTCGATTTTTAGTTTCTACAGATTTCTTTTGAGTTGATTTTTTTACCTCTATTGAGTAACAATGCAGCTGGAAATTATCGTCTATTCAATGAGGTAGATAGAATCGAATAAAGAAGACAGTAGAGGTTTTTGAAGTGTGAACGATAATATGAGGAAGAAGAAGATGATGCGTGCATATACAAAGGTGGAGTGTAAAGAAAAAGGCTGGATGAACATGTATTATCGCATGATTGTGATTATTGCATTGACGGTACATTTTTGTTTGCTTGTTTCTGTTTTGTTCCTACCATTCTAACCATTGCACTGGTAGTGTTGCTCTCTGAAAGGAGAAAAAAGGAGGCGGAGAAACAGAGGAGCAACGAGAAGAGGTTGAGACGAGCGAATAATAGTGTGAATTGAACAAAAGATTTCTGTAATTCATAATGACACCATCTGCACATCTCCCTCTCTGAAGTCTTTGTGTGTCTTCTTGTACGAAAGAGATTGCGATTACTGAATGAGTAAGAAATTTATAAGTTTAAGATAAATTTACTCAGAGAAAAAATTTAAAATAGTGATTCATCGAATGTTAATGCTGAAAATTTAATTTAAATACAAAAACGAAGGAATAAGTGGGATGATTTGGTATTTGCTTGACTGGAATGTGCTGAAGTGACTGATTTGTTGATTTGCCATAGAGGTTAGAATGACTGACAACAGGTTCTTTATTGTGGCATTGTTCTGATAGAGTCATAATATCCGAGCTTTTCGTTCTTCTCTCCCATGCTCGTAACGATTAATGGAATGGCATAATTTTATTGCAACGACTTAAATGACATACCTTCAACATAATCATAAGACATTTTCGTTAGCAAAGGCACGTTTTTCACTCACCCCATGGAATAACAATTTTTTGAGAGAATTTATATTGCTGCTTTTACCTCACAGCAAACGCACACTACTGATGATGATCACATTAATGATGGGATGCCAGCAGGCAAGATGTGTTTTTTTGTAAATGTTTAAAAAATACACAATTTCCAAGTTTTCTTGATAAACGTACAAATGTGGCTGATCATCACCACCAGAATACCCATAATGCTCTTGTGAAGACAGAAAGAGTGAACAGAAAATATTTCAAATTATCATTTGTGTCTTGTCATACATACATTTCTAGAAAAGAATGGTGGAATAATACAAAAGGTGAAATGGCTTACTCCCAAAGAGAGAGAGAAAAAAATCCTTTCTTTCCTGTCTTTTCTTTCTTTATTTCCCCTCTCAACTATTATCATTCACACTGCACTGGAGTGAGCAGAGAGAGAGAGAGAAATAGTTGACTTGGCAGATTGGATTGAGTTATGATTATATTTACGGTTATGATTATGATTATTACGTTGATGCTGATGTTGTATATAATGGAATGAAAAAAGCGTGTGTGTCTGTGTTGTGTAAAGAGGGAAAGGGAATGAGTAGGGAAAATAATAAAGCATATAAATATGGCTGATTGTAATAAAGAAATAAAATAAACATTCACATTCAAATGTGGCTGGTGATGGTAGTTGTTCACCGGTATTGTACCTACATAATGTGGCCGGGTTCAACCCTTTATTTCTTGAATGGGCAAAGTTTTTTATTTCTACAAAAATATTACAGTTTTACGGTGGTATGTGGTAGGAAATGGTACCTGCGAATGTGTGCCTACATATATGATCATGGAGCATAGGGTGTAAAGCTGGGCCGGGGCCCTAGGTTATGTTTATATGACGAAAACACAAATTCATTATAAGAGAATTTGCGTTTCAGAAAGGGAATTATATTTTTTATATTAATAAAGGCATTTCTTCTCACCAGTCCAGGGACAAAATGGGACAATATATTATGCAAAGGTGGCAATAGAACCATAATGGAATTAGTATAAAGACATGCTTAAGCTGGAATAAGTGAGAAAAAGAGTTGGGTTTGGTGTTCTCTTGGTATGACACAAGCAAGTATACATTTGTGCTTATGTTGGTTTAATAATGACGCAATATGTGGCCGACATAGATTAACGAAAGGAATAATGAAAGGGTTAAAATGGTTTTTGGTATAGTGTAGTGGCTTCATGGTTATTATATTTTAGGTGTTACTTTACTTGAAAGTATGACGCGAAAATCTAAATAGAGAGCACGTTGTCATTATTATTTGTTGAAAGCTAGAAAAATCAATTGAATTCATCAAAAATTTACGTTTTTCTTGTTTTTTCCATTTTCAGCTGGATTACCCGGAGCTCAAATGTCAAGTTACTACAACAGTGCATACGGAGGGGCGGCGGGTTTTGGCTCAGCAATGCACAACTCAAGTCTTGCAGCAGCGGCTGCTGCAGCCGCAGTCTCATCTCCAGCAGCTCATCAAGTGGTTTCCTCAATGCAGGATGCCATGAAGGCGTATTCCGGGATCGATGATAAGTACCGATACTCAGCGGCCATCAGTTCTATGTACCCATCTGCGGAAGCAGTGGCTGCCGCAGCAGCAAAATATATGGAAGCCGCCACAGGAAAATCATATCTGGATTCAAACAACCCAAGATATTTTGATTCCGGGAGTCCTAACAAGCACTTCACACCTGGTAAGTACGTACCTTTTTCTTTCATATACAAACTCTACTTCTTTCCTATCAAGTATTTCGCTTGCTATATTGCTAAATCAACTCACACATTCAGCATAAAAACACAAGAAGTAATTGAAATATGAATGGATAAAATATGGACATGCATTCACAATTGTTTCGTTGAAATTGGCTTTGCCAGCCGAAAATGGAAAAAAGCCGTCGTGGCAATGTTCATGTTATTTTTTCTAAAGTACTGGCTACTGGGTATTTTTCTTCCCAGGTCACCAGCCATCATCCTCGTTGATGTGGCTATTTCACATTGGCAAACGAAGAAAATGTTGGTTAGTGCTTGTCATGCATCTATAATGCATGAATTTGCCACTTCACTGTCGACGGCTACGAGCGCTGAATGAGGCTGATAATAATAATAACAACAAAAGGCAAAAAGAAAAGAAGCAAAAGTAAAGTGGAGTAGCAATTGTTTGAAAGTCAATATTTGAGACTTGACAGTAGGAGCTCATATTATATGCGCAGTATATGCACACGTATCTACACCAACTTATATTATGTGTGCATGAATGGACG
Organism: Willowsia nigromaculata; assembly: GCA_034700605.1. Classification (NCBI taxonomy): domain Eukaryota; kingdom Metazoa; phylum Arthropoda; class Collembola; order Entomobryomorpha; family Entomobryidae; genus Willowsia; species Willowsia nigromaculata. The sequence continues at coordinate 7,653 of JAQIXX010000546.1, read as the reverse complement.
GCATTCTCCAGAGTAGAAAAGAAAAGAATTAGTTTACCTACTGGGGCGATTCGGTCTCTCTTCAATTTTAATATCATCGTGCTAATGCATACTGTGTGAATGGCAGTAAACAAACGAAGGTAATAAACCGATTCACCATGACGTGTGTACATAGTCAACTAGCTATTCTCATCATCACACATCGGAAAGTGGATGGCTCTTTATTCTTTCCTTTCGTTTTTTCCCTTTCTCCTCTCATTTATAATGTATGATGATGATATTGAATGGTCTTATATAGCTTGTTTAGGAGAGAGAAAAACTATTGCCAATATCGAGTATAAGAGAGTGCATATACCTGACAGTTCAGTTGTGCAAAGAAAATACATAATAAAAATGCATGGAAGAGAAAAGAGGACTGATCTTAGATCCTGATAAAAACAGTGCATGATGGTGATTATGATAAACAGAAACCAGACACTATATAAGAGCTCTTTTGTTGGAAACACTTGACGAGATAAAAGCTTATTATTATTGTGCATGTACAGAGAATGTTTGTGGGAGAGTCATTGATTATCATCATCATTAGTATTGCCTTTGTCAATATTGACTTACATGTTACATCACACCTTTTTACACTGAAGCGTTTATAAAAATGCGGAGGGTGGTGGTGGTAGGTGTGATGTGAAGCAAATGGAACGAGCCTAAGTAAAATGAAACGAGCTTTAGTAGTTGGTGGAATTTTTGCTATAAAATTGTATATCCGAATTAGCTGATATAAATAGTCCAATACACACTTTGTCTCTGTATTTATGCTAACGGGAGACTTTATTTTGAGGGAAAGAAAGGAGATTGCATCTTGGCTCATCAACTTCATCCGAAGAAAAGAGACAACAATGCAATGTTTGAGAAGTGGTGATATTGATGTAAATGCTTTGCTTTCCTAGACACTGCAGTGTAGTATGTTTTCCTCTTTTGATTTCTGATGAACAAAAATATAATATTGTGATACTAATAATAAGCTTTTTTTTGTTCAATTGCAGGATCGACTCCGACATCAGCTGCGGGGAACGATCGTTACGACCTCATGCACAATGGGAACAAGTCAACCGAGTCGGACTCTCCCAAGAGCAGTTCTCATGACGAGTCGGCGACGGGGACGCCGGATCCGATTCATGGCCCGAATTCCAATAATATTAACAATGGTCACATGGGTAGACAAAGTGGTGGTAATAATGGAATGAACAGGGCTACACCAGATCACGAAATGAATCAAGGATCATCAGGTTCCCCATCTTCAGGTATGGCTGTCACTTCTGGGGCTCCCGGGTTTCCTCCACAGTTCTCCTTAGCGTCATATTACTCCCAACTTAATCAGGCTGGAATCCATGCCACTGCTGCTGGCACTCATGGAGCTGCCTCTCTTACACCTAGCCTCGCGCACATGGCTCAGTATGGACACAGTCCTGGAGTGATCCCTAATGGTCAAAGTCCCTACCAAATGTCGCACCACCAAAGCAACGGATCTTCTGGACCTGGAGGACCCAGTGCGGGTGGTGATTTTCGTAGAGCACTTCCAGTAATATTTTAAATCGCAAATTTGAAATTACATATTATTGTCAGTTTATAAAAGGAAGACAGCATATAGAGTAATGTAGTAATTGCCGTTAGTTCCCCAGTTTTTTTTACTCGTGCGACAGAAGTGACAGCGAATCAGGAAAAGGTGCAAATCAACAAATTAAAAGTGGTAAACTGTTTTCTGTGCTTAGTTTTAAACAATAGTATTTTAGCTTGAAATCACCGGTTGGATTTGATTTTATATATAGTAGTTTAGTTAGCAAACTCATTATTAGTTAAGAAAGGAGCATATAGAAAACTGTATATTTGATAGGCATATAGATTCATCAAAGGATTTCTTTTACAAGCTACGGACGCAGAGTTGGGAGTTGTAGAAAAGGAGTAAAATTACGGCGATAATTTACTACGATAAAAATAGATTCGTTTGTCTGATTGTACATTATAATAACTAATTGTTCTGAAACCAAAGTTGAAGTACTATACTGATTGTATGAAAGTACCACAGCAATGACATGACGGATTTTTATATCTATACTAAAGTATACACTAACAATAAAATATACTAATAGTCATCAGTCAACGTGAAAGGAACAACGTTAAGTAAAAATGGTCCTCTCTACTTTTACGTTTGCTCTACAAAAGGATCTCTCTAAGCGAAAATAAATATAGCATAAGCATACATAATATACATATTAAGTTGTACATATTTAGGATTGTATCAAAGCTGTGTAGTAATTAAGAATCTATTGATTTTTCATAAAAAATGAGCCATTAAAATTTTTGTTATGTTGTATATAGTTAAAAAGATCTATAATTATTAGTTATTTAAGAAGTGTATATAGTATTTGCAAAAAACGCATCGTTGTATAGTGAAAGGTAATATATATATAAACTAGTTCTTAAGCAATACATTATGTAGTGGAGTTATTTTCAAGTTTGAAATTATTATAACATACTTTTGTTTCTAAGATTTGTGAAATGTAAGAGTAATGGTGTAGCTTTTATTAATATAATATTTAAGGATGCCACATCGTCAAAAAAAATTCCCTCGTGAATGTAAAACTTTTGGTCGTGTGGTGATATCATTAAAGTGAAAACGTAGCACTCTTATGTTACCAACTGTCAAAATATCACTTTTACTATGTTCAGTCCACGATACACATTAAAATATACATATACCGTAAATAACTTAGGTGTGATAATATAATAATATATTGTGTAGTACATTTTCAAATTCAAAGGTTAATCATGCATTTCCGATAAGTGTACTGTCATCATTATAATATTCCATTGTTTTGACTTATGACTATGACATGATGATTGCAACTGCAACGAGTAAAAAGTGTAAACCTTAGTATAAGAGTACCTAGTTATTAATAAAACATTGTAAATGCAAGTTATGCATCAACTCTGGGAAAATAAATAGATGAAACAATCACCAATAGTATACTACCAACTTATTGCTATTTACCTTTCTTTCTCATTTGACATTATTTGATGATGTAAAAATAGATAAATGTGCATGCATGGATTTTATGTTCGAAAACTGGACCATTGTACTTCATCATCTTCAAACAAGTTGGATATAGAAAAACTAGGGTTCATGCTGGATCTAATTTTTATCACTAAAGCGAAAATGATTACATATATACCTATGAAAAATTGTGCAGCCTATGGAAGCATTAAATGCGGCATATCATCCTCACAGCATCAAGCCGGATTTCACAGGTATCAGATCATTGTCAGAAAAACTCAAAAAGGAAAGCTGTTTAATATTATAGCTCCATGTGTGCATGCAAACATGAAAACACCGATCTACAATCTACGAGGCTTGTCACGTTTCATTTTTTCCTTTGCTGCATAAAGCCGTTTAGTTCGTAGAAAGTGGAAATGTTGTATACCATATTATGAAACAACATTATTTGCAGAATATGTAAGACATACAAGAGCACGTAATAATTACATGGTTGGTTGACAAGTATTTTATCTTACCGCTTGAGATGATTTGAATAAAAGAGAATAGGACAATTAAACCAGGATTCAATGGGACAGTTTCACGAATTATGTGTTGTCAAAATATAATTTCATATATATTCAATTACTACTATATACTATGCATTGAATCGTTCTAATACCTATGTATATGCACTTGCATTATCATGTTTACAAGGAACAAAATCTGACAACAGAGATATTATCGCGATCATCATCTACATCTAATCATCAAACGAAGGGAATTACAAAGATCATCATTTCAAATATATCTAGTCTTACTGCTCTTAATAATCAGCAATCAGTGTACTATCAGCCATCAAATTCAACATAGAATAAACACATTTGTGTATATACATAGATATATATGCTGGTTATAGTTTCATGTTAGCCAACACTAGCAAAATAATTAAAACGCCTTGAAACTTTAAACTCTTATTTAGCATGTAATATTTCCAAGTATCATCAAAGCATTAGTCATTCCGCTCAAGTAGTGTGCATGCAAACTCATCTAAATGGTTAATTAGCACAAATAAATGTCATAAAAATCAACAGAATTGAAGCTTGTGTCAATACATTATTCAAGTGAGAATAGGTTTCCTGTGGTTCTCTGAAATTTAGTGCACAAATACAAGGGTTGTTGTCGACTGTGTTCTTGTATTTATCTGCTATATCATTACATTGTCACATATCATGATTCGTATTGCAGTTTACGATGCTTATCTTACTCATTGTGGATGAAGATGACAGTGATGATCACATGCTGTTGAAAGCACCCCTGCTCTGATCACAATGAAATATACAACATTATAGCGAGTTCACTAGTTGTGTAAAAAGAGAAAGAAGCTTACGATATTATTCATCTTTATTTCTCGTTTTTGAAAACGCGCGAGAACACTGAGCCCCTTTTCAGATTGTTTAACATGGCATGAAACCGTGTGCCGGCTGGAGAAAAGGAATTACATACAAGAAAAGGGAATTAGATAGACGAAAAAAGATCCATAGGATCCACAAGTTTATGCGCTGCTGAATTATAGTTTCTGAGTTGGTTATTTATCATGTCCCAACAAAAAGGATTGCAATAAAACGCTGCAACCTATGTGTTCTGTGTGTATGAAACAAATTACACATAAAGTCTTAAAATAAATCCACCTATAAACTGTGGCTGTAAGTCATCATCGTAAAAGAGTCATTCGTTTTAGTAGAGGCTGCATAAAGAAGTACAGACGACTCAAATAAATGTTTTCAAAAGTTTTACAAATAACAGCTAAGAAGCTGTGAGTTTTAGACAAAATCCTTTGATAATGATAATGAAGTGCTTTTTAAGCACTAAAATCAAAAGAAAGGAATAAAAAAATACTGTAAAACTTTTCTTACTCTTGCAAGTGCATTAATTTATAAATAAAAGATTTTGGTGGGGAGTGAAGGTGCCGAATTCTTCGTCCTTTTCTACTTTTCACAAAAGCTGTGAGTGATGAGAGTTTTTGTGAAAGATTACTACTATATGCATATTATACAAAGTATTATATGTAGTTGAAAAAAGAAGTTTCTTTAATTTCCTTATTCCCGTAAGAGCGTTACACAAAATGCCGAACAAATACTTAACACAGCAGCAGTGCATTTGGTTTTGAGAAAAACGTTTTACAAGAATTAAATAAATGAAGAGGAGGTGAATGACAAAATTCTCTTGTTTTTGTTTTTTGGAAAAAAAGGAACCGCATACAAATTAAAGCTCTCTTGTTTCTCATTTTATTTTCCATTTATTGCAACAACATGAAACACTTCATTTTTATCATATTTTATTTCTTATACAGAAAGGAGAACGCTTCAAAGAAACTTTAGGCTATATTCTTGCATTAATGTTCGTGCTTCCATGTATTAGCTGAACTGGGCGATGACTTTAAAATGTACTCATCATCCCTCATGCAACTTTTATACATCGTATTGCTACTGTAATTCGTTTTCTATTTGATTTTTTTGTAAGAAGCACAAATAATGGGATTTTATGTGAATCAACAAAGGAAAAAGTTAAAACAGGAGGAATCTATCTCGGATCTGTGATAAAAAGGAGCTCTTTTGTTTTCGCGCTTCAGTTCCCCCATTCATTTTGTTATTTGCTTGAGAATAGAGTGAAATCAAAGGTGTTGAGAGCATGTGTGTTGGAAACAAACGGTGGCAGAGAGATATAGACAAAATCTAAATCTTACTTGAAACCAGCGTTTTCAGTAAAATTACACACCTTCTTAAAAGAAAAAGTGGAAACAGAAGACAAATAAAAGAAGTAATAATAAAAAAGGCTTATTGCTTCGCTGAATACGCGTCAGCAAATGACAAAGGCGAAGAGAATTATTCCACCGTGACACATTTCAACAAAAGTGCATGCCTCCTAGCACCAATTCAGGATAATGCCATGCTGTTAATATGATGAAAACGCCGATGATGACGATGCCCAATGTCCATTCTACGCCATATTATTGTCATCCGTATTCTCTGTATTGAATGTAGATAGCTGAAGTATAATCCACTAACGAATTATAAGTATATAACTTGTTGTGGGTGTTGGTGCTAAGTAGGGTGTCGAAAAGCAAACCGACATTAGTCTCAAGCTGCGACATATTTCTCTTGTCTATTCGACTTTAATCTTTTCTACTCAAAATGCCCCAAAACAAACGGAAACCGACGATAAGACTTGATAGTATTAATGCGTAAGCACCCTATTTGGATGAACGTATGTGAGCATTGGCATCTTGAACGCATTTTCATCACAAAGCACAGAAAGGAAATAATAAAGCATTCCCCGGTATCATTGTTATTGTTCAGCACATATAATGAAGTGTATATGTAAGTTCATAACATACGTATATTACAGTATTTCCTTTGTGTCCTCACAATGGCAAATTATAAATAGGAATATATCATCACATGATTTATTTCATGTTTAAGAACTGACGTATTGTATTAGATTGCCATATCTTACTGAAAGTTAGTGATTTTAAGTAAGTCACAGATACCCGACAGAATTCTTCTCTTAAGTCCAGCTAGAAATAAAGAGAGGATAATCTCAAGAGTTGTGGTCGTTGCCACTTTCAACTTTATGCCGTTATCGAAATCTGTGTGCTTTATGTAGAACTGGGCTCGTTTTACATACCGCCATATTGTCTACCAATTTCTGTATTACATTTTTGTTTGTCCATTCCTTTCCTAACTTTCCTGACATAATATTCATTTTATTACAGGTTTTACACTCGATTGCATTGTGCATGTACATTCCATTGTTGATCAAACTAATTGGATTGATCATAAAACGCTTTGCAACTGATTTAGTTCATGTTTGATGGCTAGGTTTAAGGCTGGATAGTCCAATATATTTTATAACAGTATTTACTTTACATTGTCATGGATGTCCTTTGACACGGGTTATACCGTGCCACCCATGACCTGTGGATTAAAATCGTCTTTTTATGCCATAATGAAAATATTTTTGGAAAAAACAATCCGTGAGTAGATTTCTACTGACTTTAGCATCAGAATGCTGTTTGAATCATAACTATAGGCCAACACACTGCTGAGCAATTGACTGGTTACTGTAAACACACATAATTACAGTTTAAAATGATATCGAATACGTCAGTTACCATTGCCCCATTGCTTCATAGTTTGATTAGCTAATTACTAAGCCGTATTAATTAATTATTAAGCAGCTTCATCATATTTCTATCCATGATTAGCTTTTATGTCTCAGATCTGAATGGTTTAATTATTATTTATTTATTAGCTATTGTTGTCTGGGATCGATATGCTTTACTCACGGTGTTCCGTTGCATAACTTGTGAGCTTAGATCCACTATTCCCGACGACAACCGCTGCTACTAAAACCGATTATAAAGTAAACAGACTTTCTTCGCCAATTTGTCTGATCTCCTGCCTACTTGTGATACCAACCGACTAAGCGTTCCGCTAAACTCGGCACAGCAAAAACGAAATCGAGATATGAAGGTTTCCAAAATTCTTTTTCTGACCGTTGCATTGTTGGCTTCCGCCAACATGGTGAGTTTTTCGTAAACGTCATTAATTTGAAGACTAGTTAATACTTGCATGTAATGTTAA
>JAQIXX010000545.1:0-55540 GCA_034700605.1 Willowsia nigromaculata | reverse complement strand
TTGACAAGTTGCTCGAATTGACAAGTTGCTCGAATTGACAAGTTGCTCGAATTGACAAGTTGCTCGAATTGACAAGTTGCTCGAATTGACAAGTACCTCGAATAGACAAGTAGCTCGAATTGACAAGTTGCTCGAATTGACAAGTAGCACGAATTGGCAAGTAGCTCGAATTGACAAGTAGCTCGAATTTCCAAGTAGCACGAATTGACAAGTAGCTCGAATTGATATGTAATTCAATTGACAAGTGGGTTAGAATTGAAAGGCTGTTTGAATTTACAAGTCGCTCGATTTGACAGATTGACTATTTTTAACTTTTTAAAAACTTGTGGGCTTGGTCGTTTAGCTAGTTTACTTGAAGCAATCATCCTGTTGACGAAACCTCGGAAAAACTTTATAAAGAATTAATTGTGAGTTTTGCTTCAAAGTTTTAGTTTTTACGTAAGAATTGGTGATATTTTACTAGTGTGCATATTTTTGCAGGAAACTATAGAATTGCTGATTCATCATAAATAATTTTTTCAAACAATGGCAAAGTTCAAGTGTAGAACGTGTGGATGTGAATTTGCCAATAAATACAATCTTCAAATTCATCAACGTAAAGGTGACAAAATATGCCAAAAATTTTTAAGTAGAAAGAAGGAAGCGTGGCTATTTGAAGATTTAACATGCAAATCTTGCAAAAAGGGTTTTAAATGTAGAGACGTTCTTAAAAATCATTATTCTTATACAAATTGCGGCAAACAATTTGATCTCCAAAAACCACGCGTTGTTTGCCAAAGATGCAAAAAATCGTTTTGCCATGAAAGTGATTTAAAATTACATCAAATGTATAATTCATGCGGAAACATTCCTATTATATGCGATAAATGCGGAAACGTTTTTAAAAGCAATTCTGCTCTTGCTAATCATAGAAGGGCAGCGTGTAAAAATTCAGAGGATTTGGTTTGTAAGGAATGTGGCAAGAAATTTTTGTGCCAATCCAGTTTAGATAACCATGTTTTAATCCACACAAATCAAGAAAGGGTTTGGTGTAGTGTTTGTAATAAAAGTTATCGATCTAAGCATACGTACAATGAACATCTAAGAAGCACAGTTCACCAATCTAATCTTGAGAAAACCGATGAAAAAGTACAAATCCATTGCCAGTTATGTAATTTGTTAATTGGAGGTAACAGAGTTCAGCATTTACTAAACTGCCACGAGAAATTATTATCTGGATTTCGTGAAAGACACATACCTTTAAAATGTTCTATATGTGAGAAAGTGGTGCCTGCAACAAAATATGGACTTCACATGTACACTCACTGTGTCCGATCTGGAACAACTTTCAAACACGTGTGTACGCAATGTAACGTTGGGTTTGGGTCTTCCAGAAGTCTTCAAGTTCATAAGAAATTTCATCTTCCACACGAAATATTTGAACATGTTCAGAGTAAAAAGAAGCGACTGGCCACTAATTCATTCCTTCAATCAAGTTTTGCCAAGCAAAGCATTGAAATAAAAAACAACACGGTACCCTGTTTAGAAGATGAAGCGACTGAAAAAGATAAATTGTTCGAATGTCTTTTCTGTAAAAAATGTTTTAAAACAACATTTGCACTTGAAACTCACATTGGCAGCCACACCAAAGAAAAACCTTATTTTTGCCCCGAGTGTCATCATGAATACAGAAGTAAATACAACTGTTATAAGCATTCAATAATAAAACATGGTGCAAAGGCAAGCAAAAATACATTTTCGGTCACAGCAAATTTATCTGGTCGCCGCAACAATAGAAGATCTTGCAGTTACAAAAAAGCTAAAAAATGTAAGTAGAAAATTGTTTTCAGATAAGTCAAATGTTCATTCATATTTATGTAATCAGTATTTTAATGATAGATTCTTATTTTATGTCCAGCTGCCACAACGAAGACCCTCAAAGCCGTAGGACCTAGTTTGAATCTGTCGTCTAGAGCTGAAAAATCTCGGTAAGTATATATTTGCATACATTTACAAGTAAATTCTCAGCAACCAAAACAATCAAATGCGTCATTGTTTCAATAACTCAATATAACGAATTTAAATATTTTGGGTTTCCAAACTACACATATCTGGATTTTCGTAATTGTACAAACATTTATATGCTAAAGCTACGTGTCAAGTCTACGTACCTACGTATATTCTCGCTGCCTGTTTATAAAATAATTTACATATATACATAGAAGTCAGATATTGTACAAACCCGGATCAGCATATATATTGTACGGCTGATCGCAACGGATGGAAAGATTTGTTGTGATAGAATGGTACTGAAAGTTCAAACATTGAAATTTCAAACCTTTCAATGTCAGCGAATTCGATTTCGTCCTCTAAAAATATTGAACACTTTGGAGATATTTTGGTGTTTCTTTGTAGCTTTGCCTTTTGAGATTGAAAAATTGGGTTTCTTTAGTTGAACAGAAGTAAATTGGGTTGAAAATGAATTCAGCTTTCGCGATCAGCAAAACCCCCATTTCAAAGTATTTTTGTAAATATTGTAAGAAAAAGTTTAAAAGTTATCGATTTTTAGAAAAACACAGGAAGCGTCATCATAGCACAGGGAGTTTTAGTTCCAAATGGGAATGTAGTTTTTGTAAAACATTGTATGTTAGATTTAACAGCTATATTAAGCACAAAAATTTACTCCCATGTAAGTTGACATGCAAGTTATGTGGTAAAAATGGGTTTAGGACGCGGTCAAGTTTCAAGCAACATGAAAAACTGCACATGATAAATAAACCAATTAAATGTCAGGGATGTGGGACGATATTCAAACGCAAATCCAATTTAATTGATCATCTCAGGCATGCATGTCAGAGAAAATTAGAATTCACCTGTCAAACATGTCCCACCGATCAGTGCTTTCAGTCTGAAAACTGGGTTGAGATTCTAGATCACGTTGCATTATGCACCCACAATCCAAAGAAAAAAATTACGTGCTGTATTTGTTCGCTGAAGTTTGAACCAACTGAATTTAGACTTCATTTTCATGATGAACTTTTGAGATCCAACCTGATTGAACATGAAGGAAACGCGCAATGCCAGTATTGCTATTTATTCCTGCCAAACCTAAAAAGCCTCTCGCGCCATTACAGATTGCACACGGAAATCAAAAAGGATACTTTCATCACACAAAATGAACAGGCGGATAAATACTATTGCAGTAGGTGTTACTTTTCTACTACAACACAATTCTTTATGATTCTTCACGTGGAGGATACACATCAACTTGAAATTTCCCAGGAGACTTCCAGTAAGCTCTATGCATATGGCAGAAAAGTGAAACTTAAATAGTAATATCAAATGAAACTTTATCTGAAGTATGATCATGTTTATATATATCTCTAGGTGCAATATTGGAGGCAGAAAAGCAAAACAGGGGGATACAGAAGACATACCCTTCCCTTCAACTGCAAGGCACCTGTTATGTATGCAAAAGGAAGTTCCACTGCACAACCTATTTGTCAGTTCACGTTGGCCTGTGCGAGAAAAAAAATAATATTCGACAAAAATCCGGTAGCTCAAATAATTCTTTAACATATAAACTTAAATGGAAATGTATTGTCTTTCGTTTATTGTAAAACATTTTTGTTTTTGATTTTTTTTTTGTATACCAGGTGGCTAATTACATGTGGGAAAGTATGTTTAGGATTCGCAAAATTCAGTAATTTTTTTAATACAATGAATTGGTTATTTAAATGAATTATCTTATTAATGATAGCCTGTTTTTAAACAAAATCCCTATTGAAATGGGACTGTCAAAATTGTATGTACACAATTGAATGTATTTAGTAAATATCAAAATTAAAATTGTACTAAACTTTCTATGAAATACATATACTATGAATATTTGTAGCACAATTGTTTTAAGTCGCAAAGATTAAGTTTTTAAAATATATAGAGGATATATAAATACCAATCCACTAAACTTTTGTTAACTTAACCCTAAACGTATATGAAGGTGTAACACAGAGAGAAGCGTGCTTTCAAAAAGTCGTCATAGCCGATGTTTGCAAACAATTGAAGCAAAACTTTTGTCAGCCAGAGTTGAGTATATTTCCTTTAAAACATAATAACATAAACAGAAATAAGACAAAGTCCAATTCTATTTATGCCCAAATATACGGAGCAAAAATATCGCAATAGCTTTACCCGTGCACAAGTACAAAAAGTGTATATCCACACAAGCATCAAAATTGTGTATCCTTACATGCATTAAAAATCTCTACACTTAAAAACGTGAAATCTATACCCTACATAGTAAATTTTATACCCCACAAAATAAATAAATTCTATACCCGATAAAATAAATAAATTCTATACCCCACAAAATAAATAAATTCTATACCCCACAAAATAAATAAATTCTATACCCCGCCAAATAAATAAATTCTATACCCCACAAAATAAATAAATTCTATACCCCGCAAAATAAATAAATTCTATACCCCACAAAATAAATAAATTCTATACCCCACAAAATAAATAAATTCTATACCCCACAAAAGAAATAAATTCTTCATGCCACAAAACAGGTAAATTCTTCATCACACAAAACATAAAATTTCTGCTGACCAGTGTTAAAAGCCTATACCCTACAAAACATGTAAAGTTTATGCTGACCATAGCGTTAAAAGCCTATACCCAGCAAAATTTGTAAAAATACTACACCCACCATAACGATAAATTTTTATACCCACCATAAGGCAATTTCCATAGGACATAGGGAAAATACACTATAAAATCAACATTTCAATATAAATTTCAATCTCAACGGTTGTAAATCAACTACAAAGACTAAAACTTACTTAATTTCATTACATAATCATAGTTCAGGCTAAAAAACACAAAAAGCAGACAAATTGAAGATTTTCCCTAGCATATGGTTAGGGAAATACTACGCTTATATGTAAAAAGATACCACAATAACCTGGCCATTGTAATTCCCTAGTCAGTAAAAGAAATCAAGCAACCTTGCCACATTACGCGATGCCTATTAGCAGCTTTATCATTGCAAAAATTGGACTTCAACAAGAGTATCATATATAATACCCGAAAGGTTATGAACAACAAATTCTAGATAATAGTAACGATCGAAAGAGCGCCAAAATACTTATTAAAATTCACGGCTCAGTCTCACCACGGACAACCTGCATTTGTAAAATCCAGACAAATATTGGTCAAAGCGCCCGATCATCCGCACGAAACCATTTAAGGGTTTTTATACGAGAATCAAAATTAATAATGAGTTTATTCATTTTGTTAATATTTATAGTTAATCTATTCAAGACCGGCGACCGCACTGGTTTTTCTCCAATCGATTAAAAAATTAACGAATGACATTGGGGTAGATGAGTTTGGACGAGTGTAAAAACGACATCAACCAAGTTTTAAGTAAACCAACCTTTTGATTGATGTAAACTAATACATGACCATAGTGACTAACATCATTTTCCCTTCTACAAGAGAAAGTACCGCATTTGAATTTGGATTACATATAGGTTGGTTCAGTATCTTTTGCCAGATTTAATGTCTTAGTTTGAAATCAAGGGATTTATTCTTGTTTTGAGACCCAACATACATTTGTTCATAACGATTTGGAAGAAACTAACGCAAAAGCAGCAAACAACCAATGATAAATTGTTCAAGACCATTGTTACTGGTCCTTTAAATCCTTCATATTTTTAAGAGGTTTGCGTTGATGATACTGCTTTCAAAAAATTTGCTTCGTTTATTTAGTGGAAATTGACAAAAATATAATGTTCCACAGAGGTCTCTCACAGTTTCCAAAGCGTTGAAAGAGATGCTAATCTTCATCATAACCACCCTTTTTGTATATTAAACCATGCACGTGTATGAAACAGCCATAAAGGACTTCAAATAATCTCGAAAAATGCACACCCCAAATTTAAATTCGATCTTTTTGTAATCTTCATGCAATATACCCGATGGACAGATAGATTTTTAGTGTTTTTGCATTATATCTGAACAAATGATTATCATATACAGTTGCGGCATCGTCTTGGCAATGTAGTTCTATATATTTAGGATTTCATTGTAAATGTAAATATCTAGATTTTTTCACATTTAAACTTCATACTTGCTCTTTTAAGTATAAGGTACATTCGAGACGTCTTGTGCATCGCCATTAAAGTTCTACGCATTGTGTTGTATTCAAGTAATCATTGATATTTTTTCTATACATATTATTAGGAAAATTATTATTATTATTGATTTTTAGTTGTTATTCCTTCGTACCTGTGCCAATGAGTCGAAGATAATTCCACTGCGCCCACCAGTCTTTACAATATCATGCATGTGTTTGCATTCAATATTTCATCAACAATTTCAATTCCCTACCACATTTCAAAAAAGAGGTTCTCGGTCATGAAACTACTCACACCAAAATCTTCATCCTTTTTTTCAGTGAGAATATTAAAAAATATCATGTTCCACAAAGGTCTCTGATAGTTTTCAAAACATTTTTAAAAGATGCATTTCTGATCAGCATTTCAGTTCTGATCAGTTTATTAATTCAAAATTTCAATTCGCTGCCATAATTTTACAAAAGACATGAAGTTCTCGTAAATGAAACCGCTCCCATCAAAATCTTTACGCTTTTTTCAATTGAAATAACAAAAACATCTTGTTAAACAGAGGTCTCTGATAGTTTTCAAAACGTTCTAAAAGATGCTTATCCTCATCCTGGCCATCAGCTTTAGCGTCGTAAGGCTACTCTGTCCCATGTATGTAATAAGACATAGAAGTGTATATACCCATAGAGTAGCTCATATACACCCATACCACGTGCATCTCCTCAGACCAAACTTTCAACTTTTTCTAGCCATCATGCATCAAGAGTTGATTAGAAATACATTTTTAAATGTTTGGAAAACTATCAGAGATTTCGGTGCAGCATGATTTTTTTAATTATTCATTCATTTAAAATGCATCTCTAAATCAACAATACTGATATGATCATTTTATTCATGCAAAATCTTGATGGAGATTTTGCATGAATATTACATATGAAATCTATAGTCACCAAAAATAACACGAGAAATCTATACTCACCAAAAATTACGCGAGAAATCTATACTCACCAAAAATTACATATGAAATCTATACTCACCAAAAATTACATATGAAATCTATACTCACCAAAAATTACGCGAGAAATCTATACTCACCAAAAATTACATATGAAATCTATACTCACCAGAATTACATATGAAATCTATACTCACCAAAAATTACACGTAAAACCTATACCCACTGAGGTAATACATAGAAAAACTAAATGAATTATATATGCATGTGTGAAACCCCAAAAATTGTATGGAAAACCTATACTCACCGAAAAATTACACGTATTACCTATGCTCACCAAAAACTGTATGGAAAACATATAACCACCAAAAACTATATATAAGCATGAGTTGACAATATGCCATTTAATTGATTAATTCGAAGCTAACTTAAATACGTACAAGAATTACATTCTTGTATTAAGTTCAGGTGACCTGTGCGGTAATGTTAAATTTTGAGAAATGAACTTTCTAATTTGTGTTGTATATACATGAATTATAAGATGTTCCATTGGATTGATTAATTGTTCAGGTAATTACTTGTATAGAATTTCACGGCTTTCCATGTTAGCAAAAAATTCAATTTGCTACAAAATTGCATGTCGCTCAAGTTCCTATGACCTGCAAGGCTATGTGTAATTTTCACAAAATTCAAATAAGTATTAGCTCTGTGTATATGCATGTACTATGTAATTAGATTTTGAGAAATGTTTTTGGTGTGTTACTGCTCGGGTAGGATTTAAGGCCTTGAATGACTGTAGAGAATTCAATTCGCTGCATGCTGACATGTCTCTCAAGTTCCGATGACCTGCGGGGTTATGTGTAATTTTCAAAAATTCAAATTAGTATTTGCTCGGTGTAAGTATGTACTATTTAATTGGATTTGTTGAGTTGTTTTGGGTGTGTTGCTGCTCGGGTAGGATTTCAGCGCTTTCCATGATTGTAGAGAATTCAATTCGCTGCATGCTGACATGTCTCTCAAGTTCCGATGACCTGCGAGGCTATGTGTAATTTTCACAAATTCAAATATGTATTAGCTCTGTGTATATGCATGTACTATGTAATTGGATTTGATGCGTTGTTTCGGGTGTGTTACCACCCGGGTAGGATTTCAGCGCTTTCCATGATTGAAGAGAAATCAATTTGCTACATGATGACATGTCTCTCAAGTTCCAATGACCTGCGAGGCTATGTGTAATTTTCACAAATTCAAATAAGTATTTGCTCTTTGAAAGTATGTATCATGTAATTATATTTAGTGTGATCTTTTGGGTGTGTTACTGCTCGGGTAGGATTTCAGCGCTTTCAATCCTTGTAGAGAATTCAATTTGCTACATGATGACATGTCTCTCAAGTTCCGATGACCTGCAAGGCTATGTGTGATTTTCAAAAATTCAAATTAGTATTAGCTCAGTTCATGCATACACTATGTAACTAATTATACTGTGAGTTAATACTAGTTAATACTATTAAATTAGTTAATACTATTATAGATCGTTTTTTAGCCGTAATCTTCTTTTAAATTTTCATTTATCAACATTCCCACCATAACTTCAGTCTAGTATTATTGCTCATATTTGTCCACATGATGATTTATTACAACTTTTGGGTTATGGCAATGTCGATGGAGTCTTCAACAACTGCAATGAAACTATATTTCAATGATTCATGAATGCACTTAGATGAGAAAATGCAATCTGCAACTCAATTATAATCTATAGTTAATTCCTCATGGGTTCAAGTATCTGATCCATATTTGAGTCTTCCAGTAACCCGCCTTTTTATTGTCAAAATGATGGTCTAAAAAATGACAAATATAATTTTCATAAACTTTTTTCGAAGCTGCACGATCGCAAAACCCATATTTTACCTCATTTCTATGCTTAACTTAAACTCATCCAGTGTTCGGAAAAGCAAAAATCATTAATGATACAATTTAGTTCAAATAAATTCATGATATTGCATAGTGTTTGTGACACTACAAATTCATTAGGGCATTTTTGTCTAGCTATATGATAAAATATTTTTGCATATTATGATTGGCAGTGCGAGTTGGTTATTTTTAATCTAGGAACCGACATAACTCAGTATTTTTTTTAAAAAATTGATTGCAAAAGCAACATTTTCGAGTTTTGTTTACACCGTCTCTGACTAGCAGGTGGAAAACAGATCCGCATTCTGATTTGTCTTTGTAATCCACAACGAGTCATAAAGTGTTTAAGGCACGTTGCACACTCAGTCTGTGCACGTGGTGCATTACTGATGCTAGAATTAGTTCGCGATCCGCATTGAGCATCCTGATCCTGTGCATCACGATTAACTTGATGTCCTTCGCGCATTAGCAAATTGAAGTGACTCCAGTTGTGGAAAGCCAAATGGAGAGTAGTCTGATGCCGCTGTCCAAAGTTTGATGAGGTTCCATTCGGTTGAAAAACTGTAGTGTTTCTGTTGTACAACCGACTGGCTCCTGGTAGGTTCAGGGGTCCTCCCAATTTCCCATTCACTCTGATAACTTCCACTTAAACAAAACAAAACAACATTTTTGAACGCGTTTTGTGAACAGGTTCTTGTTTAAAATATTAAGTAGATATACTTAGGTTCTCGCTCAAAACCTTGCTGTGCTGATTGTAAGACCCCTGCTGGTTGAAACGGCGAGGTAATTTCAGACAACCCCTTGCAAGTTTGAATTCCATAGATAGCTCGGGCTATTGATCTATACAGACAGTTGCCAAAAAGATGCAGAAATAATAATAAATCTAAGAGGCATTCAGTTGACATTTGCAAGTTTCGAACTCAGGTAATGAACCTACCCGTCAGGAGGAATTTCTACAATTCTGAATCCAGAGACCTGGAGGAATCTACGAAACTGAGCGTCTGTCATCCAATTTCCTTCCATTTTTGATGTTGCTGCTGTTCACTTTCTACAAGAAAAAACCTTACTGCAAGTGACAACGTAATAGAGATATATTTTGGTTTTGGAAAATTGCTAAAGTGATGATGATATATGGGAGTGAAGACGTCCCACTCCAAAATAATGGTCATAATCAATATATATTTGCTGTACCAGTATCAGAACATTGACGCTCTGGAGCTTGGGAACGCGTCTCGCTTAATGAATCACAACCGTGATCCAAACTGGTATGCAGTTATGCATGTACATGATAATCAGCTCAAGCTTGTAATTAAAGCGATAAATAACATTCAGCCAGCCACTCAACTCACATGTGATTATCACTGGAAAGTGTAAACTGTTGAGCAGGCATCGGTTATACGTATGTCAGTAAAAGTTTTTAATTTTTTTAAATGCATGTTTTTACATATTCATGGCTAAAAGGTACCCCGTTAAACATATGCTGTAAAGGAAATAGGAAATCTATAAGCAACCTTGAGATTTGTATGCTTAAAGACAACCTTGCGAGTTGTATGCCTATAAGCAACCTTGCGAGTTGTATGCCTATAAGCAACCTTGCGAGTTGTATGCCTATATGCAACCTTGCAAGTTGTATGCCTATATGCAACCTTGCGAGTTGTATGCTTAGAGGCAACCTTAAAAGGTGCATGCTGAAAAGCAACGTTGTTAGTAGTACAGTCTTATAAAGGTTTACAAAGGTGCAAGTCGAATTTTAAAATCCAAATACTGAAATCTGATTGGCTGCCATGAACCAAGTACTAATTCAAACTGGGGGCTTCAGTTCGCGCTAGATTTAAACATTTAGTTTGAGCATTTTAAGAGAGAGTATGCTTAAACACAACATTGTAAAACACGTGCTTACAAGAACCTTGCAAAAAATGCTTTGAAGCAACCTTGCAAAACACATGCTTTCAAGCAACCTTGCAAAATTCATGCTAAAGCCAAACAAAACATACCTGTAAGAAACCTTGCGAGTTGTATGCCTATAAGCAATCTTGTGAGTTGTATGGTCAATGCAACCTTTCGAGTTATATTCTTAAATGCAACCTTTCGAGTTGTATTCTTAAATGCAACCTTGAGATTTTTATGTTTAAAAGCAACCTTGAGATTTTTATGTTTAAAAGTAACCTTGAGAGCTGCATGCCTATAAGCAACCTTGCGTGTTGTGTACCTATTGGAAACTTTGCGAGTTGTATGTCTATAAGCAACCTTGCGAGTTGTATGCTTATAGGCAACTTTCAAGAGTTGTATGCTTAAAAGTAACCTTGTGGGTTGTATGCTTGAACATAACCTTGTAAAATACATGCTTAAAAAGGACCTTACCAAGTGCATGCATATGAGCTTCCCTGCAAATTGTTTTTGCTACAATGCAAGATCTGACTGTTGATGTTGGCCAATTAGGGTTTAGCATAAAGCTTAAATAAAGGAAGTGTTCAGAAAAGAATGTGCATAGTGCATAAGAATGAGTGGCATATATTTTTAAGATGACACAATAACTATCAACTTGCTCTAAAGTGCGTAAATGCGAAAAATTCTAATTTTTCCCTACCCATAGGTTACGGAAATTTCAACGGAATTCTAAATATACCGGTACATTGTGGATATGAGGACCCGTATATTTTAAGGAGACAAATGATCCGTCAGTGTACGTAAATGTATATTTTCCCTAGCCATAGGTTTGGGAAGTTTTCACTACATTTTTTCGTCTTGTAAGAATGTGTATGTGCATGGCATGCATAGAAAAAATTCAATTACCCATGCGATTTCAATGCAGAATTTGCAGATGAATTTTGATTTTGATATTGCTTCCCTACAAAATGTGGAGGCATACAAACCACAGTGATCATAGTCTTACCAAAAAGGTCCTCATATTGAGACCATGTTGGTCCATATCCTCCCCATGTTTTTGAAGTTCCTGCGATCACAGTTTCTAACAATATTAAAAACTAGGACAATAATCTGCTAATGTTTGTGGCTGTATAAATTCGTATAATAAAAGAGGAGAGAAAGGTACTAGGAAGGAAACCTATTGGGAAATTAAATCTTGTGACATAAGATTTTTATTGCTACCAACGCTATCACCAAACAACCCAAGTTAAACAAACAACATGTAAGTTTCCCAAAAAATGCACTGTAAGGCAAAACAGCTTTGTTACATTTAATAAATAATGCTTGCTGAGAGTTAACGTAGCCAAATTCTTGACACGACTTTGTTTTTGTATGATGTATTATATCTTTAAATGCAATATTTGTGATGCAAGGCATGCAGATAATTGCAGCCGACAAGGTGCAAGGCCCAGGAGAGTTGAAAACCCTTGATCTACTTTATGTTGAAACTCGATTTTGATTGTGTAGTAATTTTTAATTTTATTTCATCGTGGATATTATTAACTCTTTGTTTAATTTGAATTTCATATTTTGTGGAAACGAAGAAATAACTGAGGATCCTCTAAACTGTGGCTTTGCTGGATGTCAGCAACCCAATTTGCTGCACACATGTTAGTTAACTAGACTTTGCAAGATTAAATGGAAGATTTTTGTGTGGATCGTAAATTAAGCCTTATTGTTTCGAAATTTTAATCAAAAATAAAAATGGACTTATGATAAAAAATAATAACCGATTTGGAAAATGATGGACATGATGACATTCTTGGAACTAGCAAATAAATTTTTAATGTTGTCGCACATATAGAATAAAATTAAATTGCATGAGTAATTTTGCTATAAATACAGCTAAGTATATAGCCGAGATTTTCATTGACAAGCATTTTTTGAATCACTCTTTTTTAGAAATGCAGACTGCAGCTTATACCGAGGCTGAGTCGCACCGTCCCAAAAGAAGGAAATGAAGGCTGCGTCCCAAAAGCAGGAAATGAAGGCTGCGTCCCAAAAGGAGGAAATGAAGGCTGCGTCCCAAAAGGAGGAAATGAAGGCTGCGTCCCAAAAGGAGGAAATGAAGGCTGCGTCCTAAAAGGAGGAAATGCAGGCTGCGTCCCAAAAACAAAGATTGGCTGCGTCCCATAAAGACAAAAATTAAACATAAAGAGTTGTCCACAAACATAAAATAATAGTATTGGGTCTATACACATCTTCTATTTATTGAAAACGTCAACTATACTAATATTTCATTCAAACGAATGTTGAATTATCATTTAAATGTTGTAAAGATATTAAATCATTTTGAAATTTCTTTTTGCCAATTTCCATACTTTCCTTGTACAAAAAACTCCAATCTTTAGTTGTACATACAAAACTAAATTCCTTCGATGTGAAGAAAACTCGACGTTTTTTAAAATATATATCCCTAGTGTTATCTACCTACCTCGATATGAGTCGTAGTTATGAATTTAAATATGCTTATAGAATATATTTTGTTAAAATGATAAATACGGCCTGAATGGGTATGCATAGATATTTTGCAAGGATGGTAAATGAAACTTATTCACTTCACAGCCCATGGCAAGTAATTATTGTGATTCCTATAATGATAAATAATTCTAAATTAATGATAAAAATTCTATAAACAATTATCTGTGAAAACAAACTTTTGTTATTTATAAATGTATGTTTTCATATGATACATGGTAATATTTTGTCATATGGAGGTACACTAGTGTTATTTATCATTTTGAAGATTCATCCATTTTTCCCTACCATATCGCTAGGGAAAATATTTCAGGTTTGTAAAACATGACCCAAAATCCTATGCAAGGACGGTAAATAACATAACTTCACAGCCCAAAGCAAGTAGTTAGCGTCAATCCTATAATTAAAAATGATCATAAATTAATGATAAAAATTCTATAAACAATTTTACGTTCAAAAAACTTGTGTTTTTAAAATGTAAATGTTTTCATATGATGCATGGTAATATTTTGTCATAAGAAAGTTTACTAGTGTTATTTTTTCATAAGAAGGTCCACTAGTGTTACTTACTCATTTGAAGGTCCACTAGTGTTGTTTTGTCATAAGAAGGTCCACTAGTGTTACTTTGTCATATGAAGGTCCACTAATGTTACTTTATCATATGAAGGTACACTAGTGTTACTTTGTCATATGAAGGTCCACTAATGTTACTTTATCATATGAAGGTACACTAGTGTTACTCTGTCATATGAAGGTCCACTAGTGTTACCTTGTCATATGAAGGTTCACTAGTGTTATATATCATTTTGAAGATTCATCTATTTTCCCCTACCCTATCGCTACGGAAAATATTTCAGAAGATTCTTCAATCATGAATTAAAATCTTATCCAAGGACGGTATGTGAAATTTAGTCACTTCACAGCACAAAGCAACTAGTTAGCGTCAATCCTATAAATATAAATGATCCTAAATTAATGATGAAAATTCTATAAACAATTTTCCGTTTAAGCAAACTTGTGTTTTTTAATATAAACCTTTCCTTATGATACATGGGTATATTTTGTCATAAGAAAGTTCACCAGTGTTATTTTATCATAAAAAGGTCCACTTGTGTTACTTTGTCATAAGAAGGTCTAGTAGTTTTATTCTGTCATAAGAAGGTTCACTAGAGTTATTTATCCATATGGAGATCCAGTTGTGTTATTTATCTATATGGAGGTCCACTAGTGCGATTCTGTGTTATGCAGGTCCAAGTGTTATTTATCCATATGGAGGTCCACTAGTGCTGTTCTGTCATATGGAGGTCCAATAGTGTTATTTTGTCATATGAAGGTCCACTAGTGTTATTTTGTCATAAGAAGGTCCACTACTGTTACTTTGTCATATGAAGGTCCACTAGTGTTACTTTGTCGTATGAAGGTCCACTAGTGTTACTTTGTCATATGAAGGTCCACTTGTGTTATTTTGTGATAAGAAGGTCAATTTTACTGTTTGAAAGTATAAGAACAGGTTTCCATAGTTTGGTCTCTTCCCTATAATTAAGGATCTTTTGAGGTGAATATTGCAGTTGAACACAAATCATTGGATCACCATATTTTTTATTTTCCTTTCAAATGAAATAAAAACATCATTCATTTCCAATAATGTGTACTCGTGATTATACTCCATGTGTTCTAAAAATTAGATGTACTTTTCTCTTAATTTGTGTACATACAAATCGTAGAATTAGTGAAAGTGATACGTCCTCTATCTAGCTATCTTCTTACTTGATGCGATTAATGTGGAATTTAGCTGGTTGACAAAGTCGCTCATCTACTACGTCGAGAGTGACAAAATTTCCCTGCTGGAATATATGGATTCTGCCGACTTTATTTTTAAATTCAATTAAATACAGCTTATATTCATTATTTATGCTTCGCAATGAGCGTAATGTGTGACTGTAAAATATTATCCATTAAAAATACAAAAAATAACTAATATTGTTTCAACGTTAAAACGTGTTTGGTTTTGGGCTACAAAGCGGATGCGCAAGACGGAAGTACCATGCTGTCTCTCCCTTGCACCTTTGACTTGACTTCCTCTTATTTATTTGCTCCGTTTGAGCTGCCCATTCATCCAGGTTGTGGTGACCTTGGCGCGCGCCCTCGGTGTAGATGCTCTTGCAAATTATGCAAAATAAGATTTCCTGCCCCAGAGCTATGGAATTTTTACAAAGACTTTTTGTCGCGACATGTTTACACTCAATATGCTAATACTGAAACCTTGTTATCTGTCATTTTGTTTCCTATGTCGACGCAAGAAGCAATTATATACTAATTGGAGGGTATCCACATTGACCTGAGAATTCTCTGAATGAAAACTGGCTTAGTATATACTAACAGAATATATGAATTGCGCATGCAAACGTATCGTTTTACATATTTATCAGCCGTGTTCGACCATGTTGTATTGTTTTCAGATACGGCCATACCTGTATTCGTTTTTGCTTTGGTTATATATGATGGATTGCCAGCACTTTTCATTAATCTGGCATTAAATCGAAATAATCTTTTCAGCTTCATGAAGTTAACTGGTAAGTTAAGGTTAATTACATTTTAGTGCTTTTTCGTATCAAACGAGTACTTCACCAACCACCATCTAAAACCATTTAGTATTCTAAATTTTGTAGTATTCATTAAAATCTCGAATACTTTTACATGTATGAAAAATCCGACGCAGGAGTCATCTTCACTAGTACGCTTTCATGTGATTTTTAAAACCTTACTAGATAACTTATATTATCAATCTATTATAAAGTTTCTGGGGGCATTTGGTAGTTTTCTGATACATAGAGTTAAATATTTTAACTTAATTTAAAACAGTCAGAGTTGAATTTTCGTTTCAAATTAATGTAGCTTAGATAAATGTATTTTGAAACAAATAAATTGGACGTTCTAGTTCGATTTTTCTGATTTTGTTGATAGTAGATGTATGACGGACCAATCAATTAGGATAAAACTTTCGTTGGTTCAGTCCCGCGGATAATTGTTTAGTTGATTGGATTTCAGTCCTAGTGTTGATTCCACAAAATTATAATGGGCAAGTTGAAGTATGGAGTGTAGCAATGCATTTGAAGAGAGGATATTCAAAATTATCTGGCACGTTGATATTCAGTTACCGAGAACGGGTACATACAATGCGAATCTCATACAAAAAGGTAATTTATATTTGTGGACAGTAATATTTTTTAACTTCTCAATCGGATTTTGCTCAACGCGGATTGCTTTTACTGTCACTGGGTGAACATTCAAACAAGGATAATAGACAAATAGATAATTTGGAAAAAATATTCCGACGCTGCATTTCCAAAGTGAATTTATAATACAGGAATCAATGTTTGAATGTAGTATGGAGAAAATATTCATCTTTGTCGAAATTGGTTACTTTTATAGGTTAGTTTAGTCTATTTTGTCGGATTCAACTTCTTAGCTAATAATGATGAGATTCATTCTTGTTTGTGATCAAACATTTGCTTATAACGATTTGGAAGAAAGTAACCCAAAAGCAGTATTAAGATAATTTTTTCAAGTCCGTTGTAGCCATTCTCTCGCATTTATTCTTTCATATTTAAAAAAGGTTTCGTCGTCATAAAACTTCTATTAGCAAAATAACCATCCCTTTTTTAGTATAAATTGACAAAACATGTTCCACGAAGGTCTCCAACAGTATTCAAAGCATTGGAAAAATGCAAGTCTTCATCATGACCAACATCCTTTTTCCCGTTTTAAATATTGAACCATGCACATGTATAGAGAAGTAGTCATAAAGGAACTCAAATACCCACTTATAATGCACACCTTCCCAAATTGCAAGTTTTTTCTTACCTTCATGCAATATAACCCATAGATAGAGATGTTTTAGTTCTTGCGCATTTATAAGCAAAAAGATCTGCAGGAATGATTATAGGATACTTTTGTAGCATTGTTTTGTCATGGTTGTGTTTACATTTAGTTGTATATATGATTACATTGATGTTTTCCCAACCCCATGCCTAGGGAAATTTTAAGTTTTTCGCAAGTACACTTGGATGCATTATTCATTTAACCACGTCTAAGTCAAAAGTTTTCAATTTGTTGGGGCTAGTAGCTCATCTAGAATGCGTGTAATGAATAATAATACATTTTATTTCTTTGGTACCATATACTTTCTAGTAGTATGGATCAACACCTTCTAAAAAAATCTATGCATATTTTCCCTACCCTGTGGTTAGGGAAATTTACAGTTTTTTACGAATGCGTTATGCTTAAATGTATGCTTATGATGAGAAAAGTAAATCCATACAAACCTATACTCATCCAAACATACAATGTATAATCTATACTCACTAAACATAACATGTATAATCAATACTCACTAGACATACCATGTATAATCTATACTCACCATAGTAATGCATGTAGAATCTATACTCACCATGGTAATGCATGTAGAATCTATACTCGCCAAAATTTATATATTAGGCCTTTACTCACCAAAAATTACATTCATAACCTATACTCACCCACGTAATGTATGAGAATCCTATACTCACCAAAAATTACGTCTGAATCCTACACTCACCCAAAAATTAAAATATATTTGTTAACAAATTCTAAAACTTTAAATTCTTAGAGTCAAAACATATTTAACATGATAAGTCATACTGAGTAGATGGTAATATAATATTTAAATGCGTAGATTTTTATGTGGTACTTATGATAGTTGCGATGTTCTGACACGATCAGTACACTGATGAATCGATCTTTAATGTATAAACAAATGAACTTCATATTTAAAGGTCAAACTCTTAAGGAACACATCAATGATACTGTCAAACATACTAATAATGCACTCGTTCTCTGCACGATGCTCATGTATATTCGGAATTCACTAAGAATTCCCTAACCAATGGCTAGGGAAAAATATATATGTCTACATTTACGCTGTTCAACGTACTTTGATGGCGCATTTGTTATCTTAGAAGCACGAACAGCACTAAATTCTATGCACCATGCACATGAATATTCCGAATTGTTTGAAAATTTTCCCAACTTATGTGTAAGGGAAAAATACATTTTTCTGCATTTACAGTGTTCAACTTACTTGCACATTTGCCATCTTAGAATCACGTACTACGCTTCATGCTCTTGCGTGTTCGGATATTCATTGTAATTATCACCGCTCTGTGCTTAAAGCGCAGACACTTAAGTACACTCATTTTAGGTCATAATGAAGACCGTAAAGCAGGGTCAACCTTTTTCCTGTTTACGCCTGATCAACAAACATTTGTAGGTTGTAAAGCTACAACCCTAAAAAGTACATTTTTTTATTTAGAGGTTTTCTGGTCATGATACCGCATTTAGTGCCGCAAGGATGCTTTTAAACATGCAGTTTGCAAGGTTGCTTTTAGGAATAAAACTCGCAAAGTTGCTTATGGCATTTTTTTAAAGGTTGCTTACATGCATACAAGTGGCAAGGTTGCTTTTAAGCATGCAATTTGTAATGTTGATTTTCAGCATGTACATTGTAAGGATGCTTTTAAGCATACATTTCGCAACGTTGTTTTTAGGCATAAAACTCGAAAGCTTGTTTATGGCATTTAAATTTTAATGTTGCTTTTAAGCATGCACATTATAATGTTGCTTTTAAGCATGCACATTATAATGTTGCTTTTAAGCATGCACATTATAATGTTGCTTTCAAGCATGCACATTATAATGTTGCTTTTAAGCATGCACATTATAATGTTGCTTTTAAGCATGCACATTATATTGTTGCTTTTAAGCATGCACATTATAATGTTGCTTTTAAGCATACATTTTGCAATGATGCTTTTAAACATACACTTTGCAACGTTGATTTTAAGCATGTACTTTGTAAGGTTGCTTTTAAGCATGTACTTTGTAAGGTTGCTTTTAGGCATGTACTTTGTAAGGTTGCTTTTAAGCATGTACTTTGTAAGGTTGCATTTAAGCATACAATTTGTAAGGTTGATTTTAAGCTTACAATTTGTAAGGTTGATTTTAAGCATGCATTTTGTAAGGTTGATTTTAAGCATTCAATTTGTAAGGTTGATTTTAAGCATTCAATTTGTAAGGTTGCTTTTAAGCATATATTTCGCAAGGTTGCATTTAAGTATGCTATTTGCAAGGTTGCATTTAAGTATGCTAATTGTAAAGTTGCATTTGAGCATGCTATTTGTATGGTTGCATTTAAGTATGCTATTTGTAAGGTTGCATTTAAGCACTCGCACTGTAAAGGTTGCTTTTAAGCATGCAATTTGTAAGGTTGCTTTAAGGCATACATTTTGTAAGGTTGTATTTAAGCATGAAATTTGTAATGTTGCATGTAAGCAAAATGTTTCTCATGCTGGCAAAAATGAAAATGATGAATACTTTGATGCATGAGGCTAAAATGATCCTCTTCCTCCATGTTTGTTTCACAAACGCACCAAATTGTTATGGTTTTCGTGATCTAATTGCCAAATTTTCAATGCCTGC
This sequence comes from Willowsia nigromaculata, assembly GCA_034700605.1. Lineage (NCBI taxonomy): Eukaryota > Metazoa > Arthropoda > Collembola > Entomobryomorpha > Entomobryidae > Willowsia > Willowsia nigromaculata. The sequence goes on along the minus strand of JAQIXX010000545.1, from coordinate 35,638 downwards.
CACAATCGCAGGTTTCATGTTATTGTGTTTTAAATGAGAAAAATATTCTCCAAAGTTTGTAGTTTTAGCGTGAAAAGATTTTTATTTAAAAAATGTCATGTGCTTGGTAATGGCATTCCCTCAAAGAAGGGCTATCCAAAAACTGCATTCCAAAACCATGAAAAATTTTAATGCATATATTTGGTTTAGCTTGCGACTTAAAAAACTTTCGTAGTTACCAAACCATTTTCTTATGGCTTTGGTAGAGTGAAGCTTCTTCTTCCTAATGCACACAGCTATCAACTGATTGTATCTCATAAAGCAATGACTTGGTTCATTTTAAACCGGAAGTTTCTCGGGAGGTTGTATGATTTTTTTTATGGTAAATATGTAAGGGTTTTTATAACCCAGCAGGTAAAATCTTATAACGACATTAATGACAGATTATCTGGCAATAATTTCCAAGCGTTACTTGGACAGCAACTTAAGTTTCTAGTGAGCTAGAACTGTTTTTGTAAAAATGACCCCACAAGCTTACAGTTTCTCACCTTGTTCATTACTCTGTCGTATGCCTTTTTCGCCTTACTTATTCAAACTCAATTTTGAATCTAGTACAAAAATGAATAAGCTTTTTAACTACGTTATAGTTTTGTCAAAGTTAGGATAAAATTTATATTTTTAGAAAGCATTTTCCCTGGAAACGGAGTTTTCGAGATTGATTAAGTTCACTTCTAAACCGAGTATTTTAAACATTCTAAGATCTACAAAACAATTCAGGGTAAAATTTAGATCTTCTTGATAAGTATGAGCATATTATAGCAAAGAAAAAGTATTTTAGAGTTTTTAACTCCTATATGTGGCAATTAGATCCCGAAACCCCTTAGTAACGGGTTACAGCAAATCGATTATTCTGAAAATATCTTTTGGTTTTAGTAGATAGAATCGGAATGATGGCTTCTCAAAGAAAAATAAAGGCCTGACAATATTTGGCACCCTTTTGTGAACTCGAATACTAAATGTCGTACTTCGTGTTGCACACCTTCCTTTGCCTACATAACGGCTTGTCTGATGATTTGAGGTTGCATCCACACTCAAATGTCTAATATAGAAACCGAACCATACTTTTTAAGAAATCTTTTCAATATTGTTGATAAATCAAAAATCATTCACATTCATTCCCGCGGTGATTTGAACTGGCCCATCTGCATGTTTTGAGTAAATTAGTCTATACTTTTTTCCGTCTCCAGTTATAACTAAACCAATCGTCTATAATTTTAGTGATTTTTGAGATTAAGCTTTCAACGCTTTCTCGCTGCAATGACCAATATGCAAAACGCTGAAATTCTACCCGAGCAGTAACAATTCAACAACAAATTCACAATTGATAAAGTGCTTCAACTGGATTTGCTTTTTCGTTAACACCTCATTTTGGAGTACTTTTGTCCGTTGAACAGTTTTTCATAGGACTAAAACTTTCATCAACCATTTCTTAATACATTTAAGGCTTGTTGATTTTACGACCTCTGGATCACGTGGAGGATATTTTTGGAGCATAGCATACAAAAAAACTATTACTGCGGAGTACAATGACACAAGGAGGACATGCACATGCCTTTAGACTTTGGAAACCTGACGGTATTTTCTCGTAAGGGTTTATTTCCAACCATAGTGAAAGCAAAGCTCCTCCCGAATTTTATTGTTTCATTGGCTCTATAGACTGCTTTAAACTGCAAATCGTGGACGTATATTAACGCCTCACAAATTGTGCTACAACTCAAGTTGGTTTGGCAAGCTGCACTGCCCTTTTTGAATGGAGGTATCGACTGAGCTACGTGACCCAACTCTAGCCGGTATGTTTTTCAACACGCGGTTGGATATTGTTAATTACTGATTAATTGATTGATTAATTATTGATTTTCGCCAACCCATTCACTCTTTAAAATTTCACTTCTTGCAATAGCACGAATCCCTTTTTTATCCCAATGTTCCATACAAAATCTTTTTAACCGATTTCCCACAAATTGTTTGCCCATCTACGATTAATAACATTCATGTAATGCAGGTGTATCATAATCACTAGAGTCTGACTACTACAATACTGAATACAAGTTTTAATTTCCTTTTGACAAAATTTTCCACAAGGATCTGGGCATGCTACGGATCTTTTTGTTTTCTTGCAAAGACTATTATCGCTTTTTTCGTTCCATTGCCCTAACACCTATACGCGTGGTTTGTCAAAAGTGACGTATAATTCTTAAGTATACTTTTTTTGAACTTTTGCTTGGTCATCCGACTAAATATGTAGGTAAAATCTAATATGAAAATTAAGAACCAAACGTGGTACAAGCTACATCAAATGTTAGTTTTTGAAATAAGAAAACTCACTTTTTTAATGTACTCATATTCTGCTATTTCCCTATGTACTGTATTTTCTGGCGTAATGAACGCACATTAAACTAAAAATTATTTCAAGACAGCTAAAAAAGGTTTTAGCTACGTCCACTGTAAAATTTATTATTGTTTTCCCCTACCATATTGCTAGTGAAGTTATTAGTTTTCTAGAAGTTAAATACTTTATAGCTGTGCCTATGAATAAAAATGTATCGACGGCATCTTCTATTTATTACAGTGCTATGCATTTTGGTGATGATGTAACTCATAGAAAATTCACTTCCCTACCAGATCTAAATCAACAAAGTGGTTCTCAGTCATGAAACTACTCCCATCAAAATTTTCATCCTTTTTTCAGTGGGAATAATAAAAAACATCCTCAGACATGTTCCACAGAGGTCTCTGATAGTTTTCAAAACCTTATAAAAGCATACTTATCATCATCCTGGTCATCAGTTTTGGAGTGGTTAGAGTATACTGTCTCGTTTATGTATTAAAACATATATACATATATAGCCCTATACCATTCACACCTCTTCAAATTGAGCTTTCCATCTTTTTTAGCCATCATACATCATGGGCTTATCAGAAATGCATCTTTTTAGAACGCTTTGAAAATCTATACCCAAAAAATGCATACATAATCTATACCCCAAATAAACGGATGCAAAACCTATACTCTCCAAACTAATGCATGCAAAGCCTACACTCACCAAAAGTTACACGAAAAACTGTACTCACCAAATGAAATACATGAGAAAATCATACTCACCGAAGTATTACTCGTGAAACCTTCACACACCAAAAAGTTGCATGCGAAATCTTCACTCACCAATAAATGCATGGAAAAACCATTTTCAACAAAAAATACATTGAAAACCCATACTCAGCAAAAAATGCATATAAAACCTATACTCACAAAAAATGCATTGAAAACCTATAGTCAACCTCCTCAAAATTCATGGAAAACCTATACTCACTACACGTGAAACCCATGCTCACAAAAATTACATGCGAAATCTATACACCCAGAAAATTACTTATGAAATCTATACTCACCAAAAATTACATATGAAATCTATACTCACCAAAAATTACATGCGAAATCTATACTCGCCAAAAATTAAACGTGAAACCTATACTCACTGAAGTAATGCATAGAAAACCTGGAAACCAAAAATGTATGTGTGAAACCTATACTCACCAAAAATTGTATGGAAAACTTATGATCACCAAAGTATATGTGACCAAGTGTTGACATTTTGCATGGCTGTTGCCGGCCTGATTTACATGATTACAAATAACGTTACAAATGCTGGTATCACGACGTTGAGTTACTAAATACACATGGTATTGCATTGAGCGTTTAAAGTTTTATGCTTATGTGGGCAATGAATCAAAAATTGGGTCGGTAAAGCTTTGTAAATTGGCTAAGTAAATTTGTTTACATTGGGTGGGTAATGATTTTGAAATATCGTGGGTAAAGATTTTTAAATGGGTGTGGAAAAAGTTTTTACGAAAGTTAATAAAGGTTTATGTTTGTAAATAATTTTTTGTTGGATGGGTAAAGATTGTATGCAGAGTATTTTCAGGTTTTTCTGATTTGGGATTTGTAAATAAAAGTAAGTGATAATTTATTGCTCCTTCTATATGGTACGTTTTATATATTTATACTATATTTTACATGTGCCATTACACTTTGATTTTTTGTAATTATTTTGTGACCGTTCTCCAGTTTAAAAAATTACGGCGATGGGGAATTTCGCCTCAGAAATAAAAAATGTCTCACGGAGAGTCTGTCCTGGTAAGACTGAATCCATAGTATCAATAAAACGCAATGCCTCTTCGAGCGTCGTTGGGTACACTATAAACAATTCCTCAATTTTTCATTCCTTTGTGCCTCTGGTCTACTCTGTGGATATAACTAATAAGTACCATTTTACCTGATGAAGAGCTCGATTGCATAAGTGTACAATTCAAAAATTAAAAAACTCGCTTAAATAATCGTGTATTGAAAAACTGTTGAAACTTGAATCCATTTTGGATGTATTAAAGTTGTATCATATACAGTTAAAAATTAATAGCAGCGTTGCAAAATTTTGAGTTAAAAGATTGACTACACAGCCTGGTAGAAAAGGTTTCATTTCATTAAAACATGCCTTTTAGCATATAGCACACATAGGGACAGTAGAATCACCGGAAACTAGTTTTTGCTCCCTGTTGCTTTCAATTTAATTGCATTACATAACATATACTTTAAAATTCATAGCGTCTTAAACTTTAAAGTTTTTTTTATCACACTCTATGCCATTGTCATAATAAAATGAAGACTGCAAGTTTCAACAAGGAATTCATTTGAACAATTTCACTTATTGTGAATATCTTTTATTTTGTAACTATATGTGTATAATTTATCGCAATGCTGTTCATGACCGAAATAAAAAAAGATGAATTATAAATGTGGTGAAACTCAGTTAATGAAGGATCAATGATGAGTAAAACAGGCTGATGTGCTTTTGCAATGAGCCATAGCCCAATAGAAGGACTAATTTCTGTTCCATCGTTGGGTTGTTGTGATCATGGTATTGGTTCCATGAGTCTGTTATTTTCTTCAATTTTTTGGTAATCTTTTAGTCATTCGTTTCTTTCGTAGTTCTTATTGCTTTATCAGATCATGTCCTCTTGCGAAAACCCTTGTGAAAAATAGGTGCAATGCTGCATTATCGAAGCACTCTTAGATTAAAGCTAAACAAGGTAAAGCCTACAAGCCGTTTTTGTAGATATTTTAGAATGAAAATGCACGTTGAAGGAATAAAGATCTTAAAATTTGAAATATAGTTGATGACACAGTGTAAGCGAAAGGAGACACTAAGAGAACCATATTTGACCTGACAAAATGTATTGTAATATTACACTTTTACGATTCGTAGATTCATAATTCAATAAAATGCTAAACTAGCTATCACCGCAGTACCATCTTCTTCTTGTCAAAAACATTTTCAGGTCAGAATTCATGATATGAAGTTATTTCTGTGCTATAGGTTGGTGGAAAAGAAATCAGTTTTTAAAATGAAAAGGGAAAAATACTTCTTGTTTTATGAGTTTTGTGATGAAAACTACATAAATTGAACCAGTAGTATAACATGAAACATTTTAGGTAGAGGCGTAGAGCGTTTTTGACATGGGGTTATTCATACTTGATGTTAAGAAGACACTGGAACGCTGACCTATGATTTGGTAGCTACTTTAAGTCAATACAATCATGTTCCATCTGGAGAATGCCAATGTTATCCTTGTAAAAGTCAATGAAATGAAAGTTTCTTTTATGCATTTCTTCAACCCTCAGCCCTGAAATTACAAAGCACGCAATATGGAATCAACGAAACGAAACCAAGCCTCTTTTTACATCAAAAGCGAAATAGAGTATTGTATACTATATAGTACAAATAAAATACATACCTTTGTATATACACAGAGTATACGCATCAAAAGTAACGGAGTAGGTAGGTGGAATTCCAAAAAAACTGGACACACTCAAATACTTACAATATAGGCAAGAAAAATATCACTGCAATCTTTTATTGTCAAGCTTCACGTATATTCTTCTTTACAGGACTGAAAAATTCTATTCATGTTCTTTTATGTGTGAATAACTAGTTCCCTGACCAAAAAGAGAAAAGTCCCATTGTTGCTTTTTTGATTTGTCTAAAAATCGTATCGCTTGGGGAGCATCTGTTGTCTGTCGCATTTTCTGCGTCGTTTTTCCTCTTTGAGTATAGGTTCGTGCATGTTTGTCATCATTTTTGCTTTCCCATCACAGATATTCATTGTAACATATTCTGCGTCCCTTGGGACAACGATACAATTACGCTTTTTGCAGGCTTACAAGAGTAAAAAATCCTTTCCCTTTCGTCATAGTTTTCTTCAACAATGTGGTAGGAAATGACAGTAAAAATGTAACTATACTTTCATATTTTCCCTTGAGCAATTACTATTACTAAAACGGTGATATCTTCTTCTTCACTCATTCTATTGTTGACTGAGTTTCATGCTCATGGACGCATATTATTTGTATCTTTACGTTGTATCCTAGCTGATATACTGTTGGAATATCTTGGTTCTCTTTCCTCGCTCAACTATATGCGCTATGAGCACTATGAGCAAGAGGAAATGAGAAAAATAAGAACGAGTTCAGAGGGTAGATTTACTCTCAAGAAATGTAACATAGGACCAGGGCCCATTCATTAGTTCATCAGTGGTATGCTCAAGGGAGGTAAGACTGTTCATTACAGAACATCAAACGTAAGCCTCTATTATATTCAATTAAAAATAGTGAGCTGAACAAGACATGTGCCTTAAAGTTTTAAATATTTAAGGCGCTCTTTCAATGATAAATATTAACACTCGACGCTAAGTACTGAGCAAAATCAGTTAACTAAAACGCTATGTTGTACTTCTGATTAAGGCTAGACTAGTATAAACTTTACAAGTTTTTTATGTGGCACGAATAATGAGTGCAAAACAAAAATTGAAATGGTTTGAAAGTGTCAGTTCAAGTTCACATATCAGTATAAACAACATCATTAGAGTGAACTTGTTTATTTAAAATCAGCTTTTTACAAGAAGTCTCTCGAGTGATTCATTTGAGCTATGGCATGGAAAAAGCAGATATGCTCTAAAAAGAGCATAAAGACTCGTGGATGAAAAATTTGGAACGCTCCAAAATCTATCACTAGTGTCAAGTAACATCTTATGAAGAAGAATGAGTTCAGTTGTATACCTCAAAAAATTTCATTTGAAAAACAAGACTGATTTAAACTGGCCCATTTTCATTTGTGTCCACCCTCTGCAATTGTGACAAAAATAAGTATTTTTAGATAATAAATAATGACCTGCCTATTCCTTTGAAAAATTTCTGTTTGGGTCAAATTCATCTACTCTGCCTATATGTGTAAGGTATAATCTACTTTCTCCTCTTGCTTTTAGTGCAGTTGCACCGGTATATAGATCATTTTATTATTATTTTTGCACAACATATTTCATTCCTACAACATCTATGTATAATATGTAGCCATCTCGGTCTATTCATTATTATACGTTCTTACAATGATGCAGTAAAATAGGATCATGGCTTGGCTTGAATCATTGTTTGCTCTTGTCCAGGTCCCACTTCATCACTATCAGCAGGAAAAGAAGATTTTTTCCCAGCAGCACAGCAACGAAGCAGGCTAAGTCCAAGAAAACTTCTCGCTTCTCCTTTCCTCTCTGATGTCATCGTCTTAAGTCTCATATTACACGCTTGGACACTACCACCAAAATCTTGAAGAAAACTCATCTAAGTACTTTTTATACACTAAGAAAAAGGTTTTCCTAGGGAGGCAAAGGTACTTCCAACACATTATTTCAAATAGAGAACGAGAGGAGACGGATTTTATTTCACAAGACGATTGAGAGTACCTTGCTTGCAGTCATGTACGTCGTCTTCTTACCGGGAGAAATACTGCGTCTTTTTTATTTGCCATGATATTATACAGGATAACGGCTTGGGCAAGTAGTAGTGGTGTATTAGGGGGACAAATAATAGCTTTTCTACACGCCTAGTTCATTTACAGTGATCTATCTAAAAGGATGATGGCCGTGGTAAGTAGTAGTATGTGCAATAAAAGGCTTTTAAGAGGATGATGGTGGTAGTGGTAGTGACGATGAAGATTGAAGAGCTGAAGGAGAAAGTTAAGGGTATATGTAGTTTTTATATTATTACTGTCATTGTAGTCTATATAATTATATTGTTGGCTATACATGTTATTGCGAACATTTTAGTCTTCTACTAGTATGCATTTAAAATCCTAATAGAAAGTTACTGCTCACATGCTGCTGCTATGTTCAATTCTGTAAAGTAAACAGATATTATGTTTGTGAAGCGATGTAAGTAAAAGGTAAAGAGTAGAAAAAGCATTAGGCTGGCTCAGTCCATGATGCTGATGACGGCCTGGCATGGGAAAAATATATTATATAAGGATGCGTCATCATCAGAAAAAGCAGCAGAAATTCTGGATGATAACGATGACTATTTATTTTATCTTAAAAAACTTAAAAGAATCAAATAGTTTTAGTTATTGTTTACAAGCAATAGAAGAAATATAGAATTAATTGGCCCTGGTGTACTAGTAAATCTATATTAAAAATATAGCACAATTGTTCTGTTGAAATTAACAATAATTATTGATAGGTGTACATAGGAAGTACTTTACTGAAACGACAGGTTAAAGTCGGAAAATTAATATTAAAAAAAGCAAAATCAAATATGGTGGCACATATACCTTATCTTATTGAAATGTCAAATTGATAAAATTGTTGTGATATTTGTCAAAATTTTACGGAATATATGATAAATGATGTTTTCTTTATAGCTTATGAAATGTAGGATTATAATCATATATACATCGAATTAAATTGTCAAATTCAAAAACTGTCAGATATCTGTATTTGGTAGTTGGACTGGACTTCCTGTTCAATGTTTCTGCTAAAGCAAGACAGATAGTTGGAATTTGTAAGTTCTGTTTTGGGCCTCTACCAATCTACATTCAGAAGTACTTTATTTACTGCTACCGCTACCAAAACGAAAGTTTGTGTGTAGTAGCTTAATTGGCAATGTAGAATTAAGACCATAACTTACATGAACGTTGCTGATAACGTTTTAGCTTAAACGGTAAATGCAATTTCCCATCACACATCCAGACAACTTTCACCAATCGAAGTAGCAACCGATTACACTAATTCAGTGCTACTTTCTGGGATAACTTGAGAGGATTTTGTGAAATTGTTAATAAGGAGAATGGCAGCAAAGGAAGAAGCATTTGTCATGTGTGAAAGTTTTATACACTATTACAGAAGGACGAATGGCATAACACTGCATACTGTGAAATAGTGTGGTACATACCTATATCATATATTAAGGCCATTTTAAAAAGACAGATACTGAACGGGCGCATTTGATCAACTAATGGAATGCATGAACTAAATACGTCAGCGTCACGGTCAGACGTAACAAAGTCAAAAAAATTATGATAACCTCATCAAACTAATAGTTACATAAGTTATTTTGTCTATAGGCTCGCAGATTTTCTTCGAACGAATTAAAGTTTACGTGACACTCACGATAAATTAGATGGTCAAAAATTAATTAATTACTTGGGATTCCTTACTTAACGGGCTAATGTGGCAATAAAAGTTGGGATACGGTATGTACATGCGACGACGATGCAAAGATGAAAGGAATCTTACATAGTAGTGCTAGTGCTTATAGGTATTTATTGAAAGTGGAAAATTCAATCAAATTTCCGTTTCAAAATATTAATCTCGACTCCCCACTAATACGAGAGTGCACCGTCAAAGAGCTAATTAGAAATTTCTGTAATTACTTAAGGTTCTCTCCATGTCATGCCTGCTTTCATTCAATCCTTTTTGAATTCAACAGGATCTTGCAAACCCCAAACATAAATTAATAAATTTTCGGTTCCATTAAGAAGAAAAGCTCATTATGTAAGATGATTTAAGTCTGTGCTTTAATTATTATCGTCACGAGGTTGGCAGTCACTTTCATGTAAAATGTCTAACTATTACTTTAGCACTTTAAACTTTGGCATTAGAAATTTTCTCCGAGTTTTTGAAAAATATTGAGTCATTTATATTTTTTACCCACATTGAATCTTTTTTGACATGCTATATAATTTGCTTAAAATAACGGCCAACCTGTAATTAGAACGACGATAATCAATGTACACCATCATGACATGAACAATGAACCTCATTACATATTTCCTATTGCTGATGCCTAAAGTTGATGGCCACATGCTCATATTGCTCATAAAGCATTTATCAAACTTTCAAGGCTTTGTACTGCTTTCACAGCATCATCCTCTTCACTGACAAGAATGCATTCACCATCAAGCATAGTTGTCAGTCAGCCATTTTAGCACTATCAACTTCATCTTTCCGGGATTAGCTTCCTCCTATCCTCTCTCATCCGACTACACGATAGAACACTCCGTTTAGAGAAATACCATCATCTTTTGATCCCTATTGTACTCAAATTGTATGCTTATCCTATGATCTACAACGTACTTGAAAACATGGAAATTCTTCAAAAGCCCGGCTTATAAAAGAGCAGTGCATCTAATTATATACAAACTTCCAGGACGTGCCACTATAGGGAACAACGAATTAGGACAAGATGTAGCAAAGAAAGAACTTGGGGTAATCGTTAATCTTCTTTCTTTATCTTCCGCGTCCCATGTATTCCCAGTTGATGTAGCTGTTGCTTCTTTATGCATCCTATCCTAGAACTACCGAGGTTAAAACAACAAAATTAATCGGATAAAAAAGGAGTTTAAAGCACTACCGGGTCGTGTATATATAATCATCTTAAATGAAGGCTGTGATCCAGCTTTCAAGCTTAGTGGTTTATTCTCTCGTGTTTCTGAAGCGTGGTTTTAAGCAGAAAAGTTGTAGACTTCTCCCACACACGAAAATCATGTAAAACAGCCCAGTCAGAGAGCTTGCGAGTTTCAGTTGAATTTTCAGACTTCTGCATACATACTTCATACTTGACTGAAAGCAATGATTTATTCTTGTTAACACAGAGTCATTTTGCATTTTTAATCCAGGTTGTTTTTCTTTTTGTCAGAGGATTGTATGTGTAAAAAGGCAAAGAAGTGAAAGAAACGATGAACGAGCAGTGAGTAGCATACGCTTCTGTGAAAGAACAGTGAAAATAAACTTGAGAACATGCAATATGCATCGTGACTGAAGAACAATCGGGAAACCGTTCTCTTCCAGAGAATTGAAACGCAAATCCTTTAATTTTCATTCTGTCAAGTTCTGGCAGTTAAATTCTTGACAACGACATGACAAGTAAGCCCCATAGGTTGTTTCCTTTTATTGACTAGGAAAACAAGGCATTTTTATATACAAGAAAATTTATTACTATTTTACTTGTCTTTATGATTTTAATTGGACACTGCCTGGATTATTTTTGTTTGATTTTCACCTATGTTTTCGAGCAACAACATTTAGTAAAGTACCAAAGCAAACTCACTTATTCGAAAAAATAATTATGTTTATTGTTCTATACTTGAAACTTGAGCTAAATAGTACACTATGTACATTAAGATTATCGTATTTAATTGATTTGCTGAGCAAAGTGGAGGACACTTTAAAAGGAATTTTCAGGTAGAAATTAAAGTAGTATCTATTTAACTGAACGACTACAAAACACTCTCTCATATGAACTTTGATAAATACTTTGATGTGACGATGTGAGACCCTGTGATTAACAATTATACAGTAAGGAATTTTATTTGAGTAGGGGAAAGACACGAACATGTTACATTCTCTCGTACCATTCATTGCGTCAGTCAACTGTGCCAGCTGCCAAATATTTTCCTCCAGTCCAGACTGTAAACCTATGTACTTGCTCCTATGAAAGTTTACTTATAAAATCTGAAAAATTTAAAATTCACTTATCTTCTTTCATTTTTCAATAGAAACAATATTATAGACAACTACCAAACAAAAACTGCATAAACTTCTTCCATACTTAGAAAAGCAAATCTCAGTATTTGTTTTTTCCCATTTTGATAAATTGGATTTAAAATCCAAAATGCATTGAAAAAGGAAAATCCAAGATGAAAGTAGTCTGTATTTTATGTTAAATGCAGCTCAACCATTGATACATGCTTTCATATTTCATTGCAGCCGACAAAAGGGTAAAGAATTTTGAACGATTGAATTGGAACTTCACGAATGAAATATTTTTCTTGGTATATTTTACTTTGGGGATGTTAAGGAAAGAAACAGTAAAAACAATGATGACGTCATTCATTGTAGACCTAGTTTTGCTACTTATTATTAACAATTAGTCTATGAATGTTTTGATGGAATGCTTCAGCTTCACCATACCATGTACCGTATTTATTTATCTCTTGTCTATGCTCCCTGTCTTGTTCATTCACTTTCACTGTTGTAAAAATAAGTAGATTAGCTGATATCCTATCCTCACTAAACTACGTGTGACGCATTTTCAACGCATCGATTCGAAATTATAGTAGTTGTTAGTGAAATAAAATTTTCCAAGAAAATGAATGACAAAATTGTGCTAAAAACAACAAAATACTTTCAAAATACTAATAATTTCATTTTAGCTACCAATGCAATGTTTCTGCTTTCAGCTCCAACAAACCTTCCTTCCTACGTAAGCAAGCGACCACGCTCTATAGTCTCTTTCTGGCTTGTCTTAGTTGTCCCCGTTTCTATATGATGAGAAAAGGACTGTTTCATAAATTCTGTAAACAGCGTGAGTTTCTCCACTTTATATCATCCTCCGATCCTGATCAATTTCGTCTATGCATGATCATCCATTGTTAGGCTGTGTTACTATATCGTTTTTATATGTGATCAACGAGTCATATGACGGAAATTACTAAGAAAGAGTAAAACCAAACATTATTCTTTTCATTGTTTTTCATGATGAGAACAAAATCGAGTTGTGAAGTGCACAAAGACGTGTTTAAACAGCGTCGCTCTCAAATGTAATAGAACATATTATGCAAACAAAATTATTAACATTGCTGGATGTGAACAGGTGCGTCAGCATCATGATCTCGAGAGAAACAAGTGGAAGGTTTGCATTGTGAATAAATTTTTTCATTACCCTTCCATTTTGTTAAGCCGTAGCATGGATATCACATCGTCTTTTGAATCGCTACATTTTTGTTTTATGTGCTTGTGCCTGTGCATACTTTTGACGAGTATATTTTGCCACGAACAACGGCAATATTGTGAAAACTTGTCAGACTTGAAGTGCAAAATGGCTTTGTTACGTTACTTCAGCAAAGAAAAGAGAAACGCGAAAGTAGGATTCAAAATTCAGATGAAAGAAACTTGATTATTTTTAAACCATTTCACGAAGCAGCCGTATCTATCTTTTTGTGTACGCTCATGTTATTCTCATCATCATCATGAATAACACTTGAAAAATGTTTTTAACGAGGAGTTAGAGCTTTCGCTGTTTTCCTCAGTCGTTTTCGTTCTCGATCTCTTCTATTTTCAGGAAAATAGGAGTAGGATGATGGCAATGAATTGAAGAGGGACACTGAGGACGAAGTTTTTGTTGACGCTTGTTTATTTTAGAAGAACGTAAGAAGAAGACGAATGGGTTGATGTGATGGCACAATCTTGTGTAACGCGAGCAAGAGACAGCAAAGCTATTTCCAATGAATTCTATTATCATTATTGCAAAGCTCTCGCTACACTTTTCCATCCTATAAACTGAATCATGTTTGATGAAGAATATGACGCGGTAGTGGATGAGAGGAAATGAAAATAGCATTTTCGGAATGATGACACTTTCGAGTACTTTGAACACATTATTGTACTGTTTCGTCTTCTACTACCCGGAATAGTTGAAATTTAAAAGTGAAGATGAAAAACTTTACTTCTCGATGAGGATCGAAAACTGGATGCTGAAAGACAGCATCTTTAAGTTGGGATGAATGAATGTTTTCTTTCTGGACTGAAGAATGAAGACTAATATAATGGTAGTCGTACAATACAGTAACGTAAGTACTCATTGGTTCCTCTAGAATATTTTTTGCTGTTACAAACGTGAAACTTTAATTTAATTTGAAAGTAGCCACGTATTTCAGTCAGATATAATATATATTGTGCATCAACATAGGCACATATACAAACTCATTAATTAATAGAACGACCTACATATAATGCTACCTCCTTAAATGGAATAAATTATGTTAGAAACGAAAACAGTATTCCGGTAAATATGAGACGCGTACGGTAACAAAGATTTTGAAGACCGTTAATTTACCTTTTTGATTTAGCTTAGAATTTTATTCTAGTCGCAACCTTCAAAAATCTTCATATGGAATAAAAATTTAAAACTTTACACTCGCCCAAATAATTTGGTACTTAACAATTGCCAAGCATGCTCTTACCTTACGTAACATTGTGCTACCTGCAAATGAACAACATCTTAATTGTGTCTTGTGAAAAAATAAATCTTGAGAGCTGCATATGCGGTAGTTCTTCCACGGCACAAACCTGTGTTTCATTTACTTTGTATCAATAAGTAAATTATCCTGAGAAGTAGAGACTTACGATTGGGCATTAAATTTTGCTTTAACTTTAAAGCGTGTTGTCAAAAGCAAGAAAACTCTCGAAAAACGAGAAATACGTAAGGACCAGTTTTTCACCCTTTTCTACTGTTTTAACACTGTAAGATGTGGTACTCTGAGGTCCTCCAACTTGTAATAGGTACTTTTAGCTATGTATATAATACAATGTTCTGTATGAAAATTCATATCTTCAATCTTTATCCTTCCAAGAGCTTCGGCTTCGATGTATTTATCTTTTTTTTGCGTTAGTCTCACACAGATAAAGTACACAAAGGAACTCGGAGGAAGCAAGAAATTAGTTAAAATACATATATGGGTTGTATAAGAATAGTGCGTCATTACGAAGTTCCAGAAAATACAACTTTATTCTGTAGGTGAACTCTGACTGAACTGTGTACTTACAGAAAATAAACTCTTCTCAAGATAATCCATCTCCGGTGTATCCGGATGCTAGCAGCGTTTTTATATTTGATTTCTCCTCTGATTAAGCTGTCTTCCATCAGCATTCACTTGAAATGAATTCCCGGATGAACAACCGTACATAATCCTGGATTATTTGTTCGAACTTTTTAGGCTAAAAAATAATAATAAAATGCAAATATTTACCCTTGGTATTCATATTTTAATATTTTATGCAATCCGTCATCATCAGCGCATAAAAGTCGTCATTGGGCCATGGGGAATTCGAGTAGTAAGCAATTTAAAGAAAAGCTTTTCTGGCCTAATGAAAGTAAAACGAAAAATGTTCCTTCTAAATCATTCTTATTTCCACGGAAAACCAAATTTTGTTTTCAAACTTTCGCTATATTTTTTATTCAAGTACGTTTTTGCATAGGTATGTATTTGACATATAACATCTTTTCATTTTTGCAAATAAATCTTTCTCTCTTTCAATGCATTTTCCTTTTCCTATAGAATATTGTATATCTAATAACTACAGTACACATGTTTAATATTATATCATTCAGAAGAGACATACTGTTGCCCGCATGTCATCTAAATTTTTACGGTGTATACATCCATAATTTTTTTTACATCATAACATGTAATATTCTTAAAACTTGCACTTAATAGTTGCTCATAATTATCAGTACAGAAACGAACAACATTTGAAAGTATGCAGTTATTTTACAGTAATATCTATAATATAAACTATTTATCTGTATATTTATACATGACACACATTTTACAAACAACTATCGAGCAAAGATGCTTATGCGTTAACTTACATTTATTTGTATTTCAATTCAATCAACTATAGATCACAGTAGCATTAGAAATGATGATGGAAAAGATGGAAGCTTTTACCTGAGGAAAGGTTCCAATCGGGGCTCATCTCTGGAACCATTCCCAAGGTTAGGTCCATTAAAGAGAAACTTTCTCCTACGATTTGAAAAACCAGATTAATACTCTAGCATTTACTCTAGAGACACATCACAAGCTTGACTTTACGAGACTTTTTACGAAAGCAACAAACAAGATTTTCGTACATTTATGAACATTTTAAGTGACAACTAAATCCTTGTATTCAATAGCCAATAACGTACGTATACTCTTGACGTGCTTTCAGAAATATGCACGGTATTACATATCTATAATTAGTTAATGACAGATTTTAAAACGATTTTCACGTTCTTTGCTTCTAAGAAGCATTCTTAATCGAATTAAATATATGGTTATTGTATAAAGCTTGCTTTGCACTTGATTGCACACTTTTCCCTATTCTTTATAAGTTAAATATATAGATGTGAAGTAACATGATGACTCGTATATAAGAATTAACTATAATCAAATGCGAAATATCGAGGTTTATATGTTTCTAACTGTAGTTGTAAGTAAAAATATATTTACGTATGTTATCACACTCATACGAGAAACAATAAATAAAGCGGATTAATTTAATCAGGATTATTTTATCGTAAAATATATTATGTACTTTATGTTATGCATTCAATTTTCACCCATATGGGTATAGACAGGTAGACGTTACACAGTAAAACGATTGTACATTCACAGAGAGCGTAACAGTAGCAGCGGTGGCTCGGCGTTGGCGATTTTTGCAAAACAGCAATGCACAATGTCTAGCACCTTCAAAAAACGCTGATACGATTTTCCAAATATCAATTCTTATTCTACGTAAAATGTTTGAAAACATGAGTGTATAAATAAAACTATAGTCATTCATAGTTTAGTACTTTTCTCTCTGAATAATACGTTTACAGTTTTGGTATAAAAAGGGTTTGCCTTGTCACAATATGCGTAATCTCTACTACCTATATATTATATATATAATTTATTCCCTATGCATGTATGTATATGCTCATAGCTTAATACCATTTACAACAACCAGCATCAGCTCAAGTAGCTTTGTTAAAAAATAATGAACTTCTATTTTATATTTGCATTGAACTTGTGCTCGTTGAAAATACATGAATCTTTTATGCCCTCTAATAATCAACAACAAGTACGTATTAATTAGTAAATATTATTCCCATTCTTTAAATGTCACAGTTATAAAAATGTGTTTAAATACATGTAGCCGGAAAAATAATATCAATAAGTAAAATTTACGATTTACAAAACATTCTAGGTGGGCGTAGGGGTGGATCCTATGTATGTAGTAATAAAGTTATCAAATTCTTAAGTCCTTAAGCCACTTATTACTACGTTGACGTCCCTACGTTGAAATCGATCTTGAGTCATTGTATATCATTTTTGAACAAACTTGTTTTGGCAAGACCAGAAATTTGAATGGAAGGATCATTGTGAATTCAGATTGAGAGACAACGCAAACAAAAAGACCAACACCATTTTAATTTTGATAATTAATTATAATAGTAAGCAGAGTCGGCTTTTTAAATTTCCAACACATAAACCGAAAATAGACAGAATGATGTTTTCTCTTTAAAAGTAAAAAAGAAATAAAAGAACTTTTCGCTAGAAGGTGCATGGCAGTTCTAAGAAGATGATTGCAGTGCATAATGCCTACAGAAAAATATAAATAGATAAATACTTTTGCAACCTGTATAAAGATTACAGAACAAACACAACGTCAGATATTTTGACAAGCAGCGAAACAGACACAAAGCATTAGTTATGCATGCGCAAGTCGGGATTCCAGGATTTTACACAAAGAAACACTTTGTGCTACATACTATTACATGAATGTAGCTTTCTGAATGAATTACAACAAATTGCTACGAATTCGGTTTATACTTTGTGTATAATATTACAGACATTGAACAATGTTTTACTACACCATTGCAGTGCGATCTAAGGGGTTAAAAAGTTATTTACATAGCACAAAAAGAATAGTGATGAAAGATAGTGAAGTAAAATAATTTATTAATACATGAATCACGGCGGCAGGATTATGTGTGTCCTACATTACGTAAGTATACTTAAGTGCAATTGTGTAACGTTAAACTGGTTTTTTTGAAATTCAGTTGATAATATAACGGAAGCATACACATGCCTAATGTTTCCTTCACAGGGGAAGGAAAAAAAGGTTTACAAAAATGTAAAAAAAGGTTGAACTACTTGATGTTATTGCGTAATTAAAATAACTCGTCATCGTCGTTGTCAGTTTTTTTTTACCTTCTTTTAGTGCGTCACATTAAGTAAGATTGACTTTCATCTGTATTGAATTGCATTAGAAAGCAAAGTAGAAAAAATGTTAGAGGAAATGAGGAAAGAACGTGCAGAGACTAGATACCAAGTTCATGTATGTATGCTTAATATATTATAACATGGACACAACTAGCACCCGTCTTTGTTTTTTGACATATTGTTATTCGATTAAAAAATGATGTTCCATGAGCTTGAAACTTAACCTGTTTATTGGCAAATTTGTATACTGACTGAAGTACCTACGTACATACAAGTTGTTTGATGGAAATGTAGGATAAGAGAGATGGAAGGCTTGTAGTTAGAGGAATAAATAGTGGACGTCTATTTCCTATTCACTATTACGCAAACAGCAGTGCAGTTGCTGCTGCCATTGACTTTTTAATCATCTTTTGGAATTGCTTGGGTGAAACATAAATAGACAGTTTGACTCTGATTGTGGCAATAAAGAATGACAGAGAATGGCATGTGACGGGCCTTAGTATGAATAGGTATAAATAAGACATAAGAAATGTTCCTTCGGTACAAATATCACATGAATATTATGATGATTTGGGAAATAACTGCAAACTCCTCACTGTCATACAAAAATAGGTTGCTTGATTGAAAACTTCCATTACCTTCTCAACACTGCCACCGAGTGTCTGCCAGTGTACGAAACATGAAACGTATGTCTGATACAAGTAACTACTTTTGTAGTTTTCTATCCGTTGCATTGTTCAATCTAAAATCTCACTTTTTTTCTTCATGCGGGTATATTTCCCAATTTTATTCTCCAGTCTACCACTATTACGATCATTGCAGAATTTTGGTGTACGTACAGTTTATACCCAGTTTATTTTCGGTACAATTGCTATAAAGCAGCTATTGGAATACAGCTCAAGTTTTTCATTTGAAGCCTGTGTATCCTGAACTTGAATGTTCATTGCTTGTCCATATAAGTGATATACCATAACATGTATGTATGCACTAAATGTATGTAATAATAAGGACAAACACCAAGGGAAATGTTAGCAATATGTTATGGATTATAAATCGAAAAGGAGATGATCCAAGACTTTTTGGTATCCGTCTCTCGTTTTAGTTCAGAGAGAAAATAGCATTTCTTTGGAGAGAGGTTGATGCTAGTGATGGTCTTCCTGACTATATGAGTACAATAACAATAGGAAAAAATTGGTATAATATCTGCTTGTTGGTATAAAAACTACTAGTAACTTTTTCACTTCATATATCCTAATGAGCAGGAAACCTTCACAGCTCCTCAGGATGAAACATATATCCACAAAACATGTACACATGAAGGGAATTGGGAACGTTGTCTACGTTGTGTTTGTGTACTTTTCTCTCCGTCGTATGCACCGTGCCGGTTCTCTACACTTCGCATTTACCATCAGGTTTTAAATCATCATCATAAAGAGAACAGATACAAAATATAATTTTTCTTTCTCTCAATATTAAACCCTTTTCAAATCCAAAGCAATTCCAAAGAACCAATTCCATAGATTGATGTAGTATAAGGTAGGCAGAGAAGCATGCTTGGACTACGGAAAGGAATGATGGTCGTGATTGGAAATCTAAAAAAGGAAACGACCATCATCATCCGTTACTAATCTGCTCGAGTATATATGTCGTTCTATGCCTGTCGTCCCTCAGTAAAAAGATCTCTCAAGAGTAGGTAAAGGTAAACCTGAATAGAAAAACTACTATGTCTCTCCCTCGCTCTTTTCGTCTCCCTGTGCACCTTTCAATGTACACAAAAGAAAGAAGCATCAACGACGACGACAGATAAGAAGTTGAAGATATAAAAATGACATATAAGTAGCTGTTATTATAAAGTAAGCTTTAATAAAAAAAATGCAACAAAATCCAATTCAATAGAAAAGATGTTGACGGAAGGAAATAGAGCGTAGCAAGCAGTGTGGTGGTGGGACAGAGGATCGTAAAAAGCTTGTGTTTACATTTAGCATTAAAAAACTGACTAACTGTTTGTCAGAGATTTTTCTCCTCTCCTGAAAACCGGCATACGAAGTAAAATACACAGTATAAAAAACTTGTCATGCGATGATAAATTTGGTAGATGAAGGCAAGCAAGTAGAAGTGCAATATGTGTGCATGGTGAGGGACATGAAATACGGTATCCTTCTTGAGCGAAAAATCGAAAATAAATCTTTTACATAGTTTGTTATACTAAGGCTTTCGCAACACAACATGAGAAAAGTTCCTTCTATTCTGGTCTCGCATGAAGAACAAGATACAATGACAAACTCGAATCAACCGATGACTATAAGTTATGCATGTTTTTGTTAGTTTTTCTGTGAGTATTATTCTTCTGTATAAATTTCATTTCCACTGATTTTGTATACGTACTTGATAAATGGCTAGTTTTGCAGACTGTCCTGCTTGTCCCTTATTGTTTAGTATTTTTTACACAGCAACCGCTCTCCCTTTTCTGTGCTGCTTTCCAAACAGTATTTTCTTGAACGCTGCCCTGAACTCAGGCGAAAATATAGTGTAAATGATTGGATTTAAGGTGGAGTTAAAATAACCCAGCCAGAGAATCAAGGTCATCACATTTCTGCTAATGTTACAGCTCACACAGGCGGATGCTATGAGAGCCATGATAAAGAACGGAAGCCAACACATGATGAAAGCTCCTGTGATAATAGCCAGCGTTTTAGCCGCTTTTCGCTCTCTCTTCGACTCGCCGTTTGGTTTTGAGCTTTGCACTCTTCTTGCTGGCGTCGCATCTGGAGTAACTCCGGCTGTGCCTGTGGAAAGATTTGGTGATCCGGAAGGAATGAGCTGCAGTGTTGCACTGCCTGTTCTTCCACTTGCTTCAATGCTGCATGATACTTGAGATGCGTTGGAGTGACCATCTTGGGTGGTCGTACCGTTACCCGTATTGTCTGCAGAAAGATTGTTGGAAATTTTGGCTGGGGTGCCACCATCCCCACCGTTGTTTAGCAGTGCAGTTTTCTCTGGACTTGGATTGCTGGAGGATGCTTGTGTGATGAGACTTGTTTCGGCTGCAGGACGAGGAAGTAAAGAAGTGGCTGGGGGTGGTCTCCGTCGTCGGATACGTTTCCGGGCTGCTTGATAGATCCGATAGTAGAGAAATAAAATCACGGTTAGAGGTACATAGAAGGAGCTCAGTGTTGCGAAAATTTGGTAGCCTAGCTCTTGATTAACGACGCATTGGCTGCGGGCAATATTCTCGTCCCATTTTGCATCCTTCCAACCAAGCTGGGAAAGCGAGACAAGAATGGAGAGTGCCCAAATGATCCCGATCATTGTCAGTATACGTTGTGGACTCCGTTGGTGTATGTAGTCTATGTCAGTCACGGCCCAGTATCTGAAAGAGAATGGAAAATAATAGTTATCTTCATTAGATCATACTGTTATCACAGCGGTAAAATATTAAATAAGACCACTCATGAACCCAATTATTCTAGTTCGTTATTTAGCGCAAACTGAGCGTGAAAAGTTAAACTTGTTTATAATCTCAATATTAAATATTATTACTGCATTAAATTGTGTATGTTTAAAATTGTAGTCGAAGGCAATGACGTAAAGAGCATTTCCCCATTGAATTCTACATCATTTTGTTTAGACTTTATGAAACCTCAAAACTCTAATTTGGTTCTAGTAACATGAGACAGAAAAACAGCAACTTATTCTGTTACACATGAATTTGAATTTGAAACTACAATATTCATGAAAATTGCTCCATGAATCTACCCAAAACTCATATTACACTCTAAGCAGAAAGAAGCTGACACATGAAGCTTCAACATTACAAAATTGTACCCCTAAATACGTTGCAGTTTTAGAGAGGAAGAGCAAATCTCTCAATATAATTTTATATAAATGATACCAGATAAAAGTGAGAGGAAGCCTTTTTTTCCGCACACATAATATTGTTTGCTTATTTTCACAACGATGAAAGAACCATTAAGAAGACGACTAGACTAGACGTTCTGTTGGAGTTTCAGAGTCAACAGCCATGTCTGCTTTTCATGAATACTGAATTATATGCACCGCAGCAATATAAGATATGTAGGTAGGTAAGTATTTCCTCAACATTTTCGCCATCCATTTCATTCCGTATTTCACCTCATTCCTAATGCATGACTCCTTCTACTCGTTCCCTACATCCGCTCATCCCGTTCCGTTATCCTTCTGTCTGCTTGGTTTCTCGTGAAAACTTGCAAGTGTGCAAAGTGAAGTTTAAATGTAAATATGATTTTCTCGTTTTTCTGCTTTCTGCAAAAAATTGGAAGGGAATAGAAACGACAATGTAGTTTCATTGCATTCCCATTACGTTAGGTTTAACTCTCTTTGGAAAAAACGGGAGCTTCATCATCACCAATTCACCACTACAGAATTTTATTTATTTATCTACTGCAGTTGAGCATCTTGACTTAACTTTATATAGTCGTTAGCACAGTGGAAATTTTTTGCGTGTTTGCTACTTGGCTTCTAGCAAGCTGTACAAAAATGAAGAAAAAATTACACAAGTTTACAGGAGGATGTTTTGATGATGCTGCTGTAAGCAACATCTCTTTGCTCTCTCTCACAGCGAAGTCACATTGATGTGATAGGACAGAAGAGCATGACAGGGAAAATATTTGAAAAATACAAAGCTGCCGCGATATTAGCGCTCATTTGCATAAGTTCGTTATTAGTAATAAATGGTGAAAAAGCTGTGTGGATGGAGTGGCAGCGGTAAAACATTAAAAGAATTTAGCGAAAAGTCCCCTTTTTGCATATTCATTTTATGATCTCTCTTTTCACTCTTTGTGCTTTTGTATTTAACGACTACTTTTGTCGGTTTGGAGAGAAAGGAGTTCTGGTGCTGGTGCGCGGCACATATGGTGAAACAAGAAGGAAAACATGATGATACAAAGTGGCGAAGCTTAACCGTTTTTTCCCTTTTTTGTTTGACAGTGCATCCTTTTCCCTGCCCTACTCCTGTTTTGTAGCAGTTTTGTCAGGACTCATGCTTGTTTTGCTGCCTTATTTACACAAGTCTTTTTCATCATTCTCTCGCTTTCTCTTTCGCTTCCTCTTGCTTTTGATGTTTCATCACCTTTTGTTTGATTTCGATCTCTGAGTGAAAAAGAATGTGTATGTGTATGCATATGTGAGCAGAGTGCCTACAATTTTATGAATGTTTACACAGATTCTCTTGTTTTTATGGCCTGGTGGATTATTGGGATTGGGTAGGTGGGTGCTTGCAAAGTCGAGAAGCAATAAATATTAGCATTGCGAGCAAACCTTCATCTCTGTGATTACATATCATGCATGTTTCGTATGATGTGTACCAATCCGCTGTTATTTCGTAATGTGTAAGCGGAATAAGTACGTATCCGTTTGGAAATACAATAAATGATCGTCAGGATTGATACTTAGGTAGGTAAAAAGGAGTAATAATGTAGTTTTCATACATGGCATCCATTTTTATAAATTTGAAGTGATTCAAAAGCTGTGACTATACTAAGAATTCACAGTGATTTTGTTTACAGTGTGGATATTTTACGAGAATCGGGTTCAGCCAGTTATTCATCGATAGTACTATTAAAGATTGTACTGATTCAAAATAAGACTCTTACTTTGTGAATTCAAAATTTGCTGACATTTGCATACTCATTTAAAACAATATTTAGTACCTTACAAAAGTGAACGACTAAATATTCGACTAAAGGACATAAAAGTTTTATCAACAAAAATCATGACGATATCATTACGTTTTAATAGTATAGAGATGTTTCTCTATGCCTTCAATTCTCATAATACACATATTCAAACCCGGCATCCAGATAATTGATAATATTCAATCACACATAGTATGTTAATTTGCAAAATATAAAATGTTGTATGATTGTATGCATCAATTTATGTACTCATAAATTGTAAACTCATTATTATTAAAATTAGTTCTCGTATAGAATGTGAGAGTGATGTCATCCAACTCTCCTGGCCATCTTATGTACTTATTACTCATATTTAAATGTAAATGGCATATGAGCTTTTAATAGACTAAATAGATAAAGCAAAATGTTTCATTCCGCGGTTTCACGACATAATTCCGCATCCATCCTTTCCACTCCTCTTTTCCAAGTCGGAATATTATTACTTTATAAAGGATTTTCTCCATCCTCTAGAAAAGCCTTCACTTTTTCTCCCCTTTACCTCTTCTCTCGCCAACCAAAACCAGATTTTGCACATATATCCATTCTCTTGATGTTAACCTGCACCACCTACCCTTCCACGAGTTATACGTAATCCTTTTAATAATAAGTAAGCATATCTTCCATTTTCTGATATGCCCTGTGTCATCTTTCGTGCTATGCTCATCCTTACAATCCTCGCGAACTTGTTTAAACGAATACTCCTATACATTGAACATGAGCAGTAAAAAACTACATAATATGAAATGAAACAACGAGCAGAGAATATTATATTGCAAGTAGCCCAAGGGAGTAAAAACGAAAATGCACAGAGTGAAAAAAACTCGCCTCAACGAAGAAAGTAGAAAGCTTTTCTCTCACTTTCCCCCACACTCAAGTGTGGTGTAGTATGTTAGTCAATGAACGTGTGTACCGAAAAAAAATGAGCTTGTGAAATGGCAAGGCTATCCCATTCTCTTGGATTCACTTCACACATACTCACTGAGAATGAAGCAATATGATAACTCTAATCCTAATCCTCCTCCACTTTCACCCAAATCCTTTTTTTTGTATATTCTCCTGTAGTTTACTCCACTCTTTTGTCGGTAAGAGAAAGTAAAAAATATGTACGACTGTTGCAAAACTGTCTCTTACTGCCTTTTACGAAATGAAACAAAACACATTCTGTTCGTTACAATCTGACTGTGCCCTTTCTCCAACTTTTGCACAAAAGGTTCCCCTTTTCCCGTACAAAAACAACGCAACATGTAACAAAACTGAACAGGAGTAAGAAAAAGTCATGACCAAAAGAGAACGAAAGAATGAGACGAGTGGTAGTCGTGAGTCGTGCTGTCCTGCTGCTTTGTAAGTTCACTAAAGGTTCGTTATTGCAAAGTTATCTGACAGAGGAATGCTGCAATTGTGAAAGAAAATGGGAAAATCGAGAGAGAATGAACTTTTATGCAGAGACTTATTTCTAACAAGTAGATGTTTTCTTACAGATATTCGTAATAAACGGGTAGAAAAAGAGTTATACAGTTTTTTTGTAAAGAAGAAAAAAACTCCAGGAAAACAGTTGTTTCACAGCAGTAAGCAGTCTAATTAAGTTTATTCTTTACAAAAAATTATACCACTACATAATAGGCAGACCAAAGCTAGTTGACTTTTTTCCTGTCTCCTCGTTTCTGGTAGAGCGTTACAAGGATGGCCTTGCCTCTAATTTTTTTCTGTTGCGCTAGTCGCTATTTTATGCTAGATTTTCTCCTGCTGGTTGCCTTACATTATTGAGTTGCAGAAAGAGAAAACTAAGCCCTTTTATTCTTTTACTTTTATAATGACCGTCTCTTGTGGATGCGAGGTATTTTGTATTGGCTTGACGTGAAAGGAAAGTAATCGTTGGGGAGAAACACACACGTGAACTTGGGTATGAGATAAAATCGTACATACAAAAGACACAGAAATGTTCCTAGCTTTTCTAAAACTCCTGGATTTCCTCCTGCTTTCTATCTTTACTACTATAGGATTTGTCATGATTTTCAGTAATTGCTAGATTTAGTAAACAGTTTATGGACACCCGTCTTATACTCTGTTATATAGTTGTATGTATATATACTCGTTATGCAATAGTATATTATGTGGTAGAGCTTTCAGGGTTAAACTGTTCGTTTAAATTGATCCTGACAACATCCTTTTCTCCTTTTTTCAATTTTTGCGCCGTCTATAGTCGATAAGTTTTATCCATGAAAGGTAAAAAAGAAAAGTACGTACAAAGGTATGAACACACCACACAGCAGGGTACTATATTATATTGCCACCTACACCTCATTTGGACAAGAGGCGATCATTTAGTTGGAATAGTGAGTCGAAATGGTTAGCAAAGTTACCTTTCATGTTATGGAAAAAGAGAGATCCTTAACTACTGAGAAACCGAGCATCTATAAAATATTTCAATGTAGGCAAGCTAATGCAATGTCATGCCTATAATCATGTTATCCTAGAAGTACAAACCCTATGAACACAAATCAATACGACTTTTAGATACCTCTTTAAACCAGGTTTTATAACTTTTAACATGCTACAGTTAAAGTACGAAAGTAGAACTGGAGTTGTATTTAATATTTCACTATTGCTTTTATGAATACGAGTTAAAGCTTGAGGTATCGGATAAGTGAATATTATTCCGCCTTAAGTGGTAATGAAGGCAAAGGCAAGCTCACATGTTTCGTATGGGTTTTAGACTCAAACGATCTCAAGTTTATTACCACTGTAAAAACAGAAGTAACAAAACAAGGGAATGTATCTATCTCTTGTAAGACCAAAAATACGACTCCTTGTTTTGTCTAAAAAGTAATGATGAAATTGTTTCTGTTTCCTTCGAATACATTTTTCGTTCGTGTTTTATCCTCATGGTTAGCTGCTGAACTGAAATGGATATGGGAATGAGTGTGAAAATGATGAAGGAAAAAGAGATACGATAAAAAATTAAAAGCCTCTCTTGAGACTTGTTCAGTCCCTTTCTATTAGAGTGTTAAATACAAGAGAAAACAAGGAGTTTTCTAACACGTTGTTGTGTTCTCAAGTGAGAGGTAACAGAGTTGAGTTGAGAGACTTTATGTTTAGGTAGTTCAGACGGGGCTATCCACTTTCACATTGGTGTGATTTCCTAGTTTCACTCCTATATTTACATTTGCTGCTTTCGGTGATAAGAGCAAATGGTGATTGCTGTGATGATGATAAAGGTAAGCAGGATTGGAGATTTGAGGGTTTTTCACTGAATCTCCTTGTTTTTTGTGTAGGTTGAGTGAAATACGTTGGAAAAGAGAAACAAAACAATGAAGAAAATGAAAAAAGAAATCAGCTAAGAAACGAATTCGATTTATTGCCAGAGGCGAGGCATGGATTAATTGACACATTGTTATTAGTTTTGCTCCATTACTTTACTTTTCCCTGTAGTATTATGCGCTGCAATGTAAATGGCAGAGTGTAACCAGAGGAAAGGTAGCAGATTATCTCGAAAAGTTTCATGACTTGCACTTGGACAATGAAAAACTCTAGATAAAAATGAGAATAGAGCAGCCATAACAATTGGCTTGTCGTTCGTGCAAGAAAGTTAACTTTGATCTAAATGGTTTGACTCTGTGACTGGTGATGGCATTTGCTTGTACTGCTTCTTCTACTAGTTGGTCGAACGAGAAATGTTTTACCTTTAAATCATTTTCGTCGAGTAAATAAGAAGTGAATGGTGAATTACTCGTAAGTGCACTCTTCCAGTAGCATGTACATACATATCGCTTAAGTTCACCTTTACACGTTATCATGGTCATAAGGGAGTTCGTATTGAAGTGGGAAGGCAAGGCTATCGACGAAAGAAGCGAGATTAGAAAGTGTTTGACCTTGGTAAGATTTTCCTATGAGAAGTGTAATACTAATTACTAAATTGACTACAAGGGCTCGGGCTTCAATCGACTAATTGTGAATGGCAAATATAAGGTAAAAGTTTTGTACCGAGTTGTGTTCAGCCAAGAACAAAAACTAAAAGGTGTGCGATGACATAAATAAACTTTTAATACTCACCGATCCATCGCAATCGCCACCAGGTGAAGTATTGAAGCTGCAATTTAAAAATAAATAAGTTGTCTCAAGTTTTGCTTTAAAAAAACCTTACTTAATGCATGTAGTACAAAATAACTCACCTGTACAGGATAGAACATCAGAGCTGGTCCAAATCATACACATCCACTGTCCCAGCATCCATATCTCTGAAACCTAAAATAGAAAATAGGCAACTGAAGTTAAATCGATAGACATGAATATTCATTTTGACCAAAAATACATTACGGTTTTCCGTTCAACAGGAATACTCAAATTTTGTCTACGATTTATGCAACTATATTAAACAATACGGATCGATCGATTTTGTAAAATATGTTCAGCCAAGCAAGTGTTTTTTCACAACTGTACCGCATCAATCTCCTTCCCTAATGAAAAGGCTCAGAACAAAACTATTTTCAATTTTCCATCGAAAAATAAGTACACAAATTCTTGGAAAAGTTGGGAAGCATTATTGTCCGCTGCTTGCTAGCTCCTTTCAAACTATAGCAGCCCACTCGTATATAACAATGCATCAGTTTTACATTTTCTTTACTGCCGGTCTTTCTTCTTTTCCTCTCAAAAATAATTAATGAATCACGTACGCCAAAGCAAAAGCCTTATGGACTACGAAAAAGTTTTGCATCTTGAAATCTATACTTTTCGAAACGAGAAGAACAATGTATTACACAAATATAAAATACATACAGCCAATCTTGATACAGAACAGCGCTACCTTACAGCAGCACATTCTACCCTACAAGTGAAAGATATATAGTAGCAGAAGCCCAAAACATAATAAATTATGAGTCCCACTGAACCCAAACACTTTTCTACTGACGTGCATATAAATTTTATCATGACGGCGTTTGCTACTACTCTGATCATGATGATGATGGTGTTGTGACATAAAAAGGCCCAGTTAACTACTTTTGCGTAAACATGCCTCCTAAGGAAGAGATTTCATGTTTTAGTAGACAAGACAAGAAAGCATCTCTCTTTTGCATCTTGCCAGCAGAAAAGAGATCAACAATGCTAACCACTCAACCTAGACCACATACGAACGCTTTCTTTGATACTCGAGACGAGAGTTGCCTTACACAAGCGTGTGATATTTATATTTTTTGCTAGTTGCTTCCGTCAAGGTTTTTTGATCAGTAGAATTTTGGACAGGAAGAAACTCGGTCTTTCGTCAAGAAAAATACAAACTTTTCGTGACATACACATAAAAGTAGAAAACCAAGTCGCCTGCATCATCATCGCTCTCACCCGTCACCACCTCCATCAGACAGAGAATAAGTAAAATATATGATAATAAAAGACCACACACACAACTCAACGCACCCCTCTTCGGCATCCACAACAAAAACATTTTAGCAAAAGGGGGAGAGATAAAGAAAGAAAAGTTTTGTCATGTGATGGGATTACTTCTTACATATGACGTGTGAAAAAGCGTAAGCATGTGTATTACCGCTGAATCTACTTCTGCAATCTTGCACAACTTTTCTCTCTATCGTGTCCCCATTGCCACTTATACCTCTTATATACCTCTTGAGTAACGCGACAGTTTCAAAAGAAAAAATATGTAAGGGCAGGAGAGGGAGATAAAATGGCATATTACTTAAAGACACGACACCATAGTGCATCAACCCGTTGCAGTAAACAAAGCAGAGAAAGCAAAAAGTAGTGCGACCCAAGTCAAGTAAGTCAGTCGTCAACTACATTTATTTTTGTCCTTTTCTTCAGCTCTTGTTTGCCGTTTCCAGTTACCATCCTTTTTGAATGACAATGCAATCATAAGCACAGACGTACATATATTTCTCGATTATATATAGTCCCACATTGTACATACTTGTTGCAAGCTCATTTCATTTATGAAAACCATGTTATTTTCTATTATTATCATTTATTACTCTCGCATGCCTACTCCCATCTCGTAAGACGACGTCAAAAGACAAGATGACAATCATTCTGTGTGAAGTTAAAAAACTGCATGTAACTATTGCTCTTTAGACAAGACAACAGCAAATGACTTTTTACTTTCTTTGGAGCTGCTCATGTTTTACGATAAAAGAAAACCTCCTCCTCACAAACTTTTATATTGTGTTACAAGCATATAATTTATATCCTTAAAACATGAACAGCTCCTTTTATTTTCCCTGATAACTTCCTTCCTCCACTTTTCACTGTGCTTAACATACTCCTCGGAGACGTCATAGCTATGGAACTCGACTTGCAGCTATGAAAGCAGTGAAAATAGGTATATCAGTAGGGCCACCCGGGTAAAAAGCTTGTAAAGGCCAACCAGGACACACACAAGACATTCCCTAAAGAGTCGGGTGACATGCTTTTATTTAACAACTTCGTTTATCCTCCTCAACTGTAAGCGCAGAATAGCGTGGCAAAAACCTACTAGTTTTCTTCCTCCATCATACTCTACATCATCAGTATTTCCTCGTCTCTTTGCCCGATGATTATCTCAGCAAAACTTGTTTTGTATTGTGCGTTTCCTTCTTATTACATACATCGCTATTATTATTATTATTTTCTGCTTTTGCTGTTCTGCTATATATAAGTGTTTTTCTCCACATCTTTTCGCTCCACATATTTTCTCCCATATTCATTTCTAAGGAACAACTCTTTTCCGCCGTTCTATCTAGTTTGCTGCTGTTGATGCTTATTTTCTCTTTAGTTTCCTCTCGTTTCTTGCTCTTTTCCACTTGTTTCTCGCAAAATACGTAACAGCAGAACCACAATTTTCTTCCTCATGAATTCATCCAACTTGTTAACTCCCAAAAGAGTAATTTTCATAGCTTATCGATCTTCATACAAGTTGAGTGTGTGATGGTAGTGATGACTTTGTTCGCTTCTTCGTTCCACTAGCTTCATACAAATAAATTTTACTCTACTGCTACAACCATTATCATATTTCTTATTTAAGGCAGACCAAAGAGAACGATAAAAGACTATACTACAAGCTCATCATCAGCAAAAATGATCATCTTGTGTGGATATGATGATCACTAAGAAAAGTCCTATTTTTTGTAATAGATACGATTACACATCTTTCTTTGACTCCTCATCTCAGCGTTCTCTCTTAATGATGGTGATTACGTTCATCAAACGAAACGTGGAGTTGTTAGAAGTAAAAATAGAAAACCTTTCTTGCTTCGGTCACAAAACTTCTTTTTGTTTTCATAGACAACGATACTGCCCTCCGTCCTTCTTCTTCTTATAACTGTTATAATTCTCGTATTTAACTTTTTCTCCCAATTCACTGCTCTCTTGACTTATAGATCTAAGCTTGAAGAACTTGTCGCGCCCATCATCAACAATTACATCAGAGGGAATAGTTATATTGTTACAGACATAAACTGACATACACAACATATTTACTATATTATTAGATGATGTCGCCGATTACATTTATAAGACTTTGCTTTTCTGGAAAATACTTTCTCTTTGACAGCAAATTGTTTGTTCTATAATAGTAACAATGAGCAGGAGCCGAAGTTTCATGTCGTTATGTAATGCTTTTAAAAAGTATATGCGAGTAACAATACTTGATACATCAATAACAGCCATAGTCATCAATAATAAGATATGTTTTCAAAGGCACACTTCTTCCTTGTTCACCGTTAAGAAGAAAATGAGTTGAGAGAAATGAACGAGTGCGGAGAAACGTACACAAAAAGGGAGAAAATTACTTTCGCTCACTTTATCTTGCCGTCTTGTTTTACTTTCATAGATAGATGATAGATAGATAGATGACGGCATAGATGCCTTGGAATTATTGTAAAGTTTCATTAGTGTGCAGCAGTGTAGCAGCGCTTCGTATAAAACCCTTTTAGATTTGGAGAGGAGGGCAAACAAGAGTGAACGCAAAGACTCTCATCTAAATTTGCTTGTAGTGAAATAATTTATTATGCATTCATTATTTTCGCAATTATTATTGTTCTGAAAGTTGATGCAGCAAAGTTTTATGCAGATTAGCAAGAAAATTATTATTTATTGGCTGCTCCGCGCAGACTGAGATGAAAGGAAAGTGAGCAAGGAATTAATAAAGAGTATGAGCATTAACAAATGCACTTATCGAAATCTTTGAAACCCTTGTACATTTGGACAAACATCAAAGCATATATGCAAGAATATATCACACGTAAAGAAAACACGCTCAGCTCATTTCACAAAATCAAAACCATTAACTATTACAAAGTTGTAAACTCCTAATTTCCTGTTAAGATGTGATGACGTGAATCTTTAAGCATTTCATATTCGAGAAGCCCTTTCACCTGGTGAGTTCAAACAAACATTTAAAAACTTACCTTTGGGTAAATAGGAAAAACTCTATATTTCGTCTACCCTACACAAAAGATACGCTTTGACGTTTCTCCCTGTGGAAAGTTCATTTAAGCCTGTGTGGTAGAAAGAAGGTAGTTGTATACTTTCATTTTATGAAATCATATTCTCTTTTATGGTATACTAAAACTGCAGAAAACTACGTTACGCGATTGCTTTGCCTGAGGCGCGACACCTTTACATTTACAAACCACGACACCCACATTTTCTACCAGACAGGAGAAACCTTAAGATTACATTTTAATTAAACTTTAGCTGTTTTTCTGTAATGACTGCCTTTGTCACTCGTTCATTTGAAGTAATTACTCTAAAATTTTATGCATTAAATTTTATGTAACTGGATTTACCATCCAGAATTTCGACCTGTTTGGAGTTATTGTTCAGATGTTCATTCCATTTTACTTCATTACTGCTCTTTTCCGACATCAAAAGCATGCATAATATTAATAATAATGACTGGTTTTACTCTTTAACCCTTGTCATTATAATCATACACTCATTATATAACCCACTGACATAATTATGAATATTAATGATAAAATAATATGTAATATGTGGTACACGTGTTGCGCCTTAAACCATGATCATCATCCTTTCCCTGTCCACTTCAAAAACAGCAACAACAACAAAAAAAATATTCTGTATTATGGAATCACAATTGTATCGTGTACCAAAAACAAGATCAAAGAGTAGTTAAAATGAGAATTTGAGCTATGGAACAACTTTGGAACATCTATTATGAACAACCGTTAATAACAAGACAGATAATACACGTCGGTGTATCCTGCAGCAAATAATATTTTTCTGACCAAAAGACAGGTACCTACCTGCTCATGCAGAGATGCCAAATTTTGAAACTATGTCTACAGGGTGTTCGACTTTTGTTTGATTGAAGAATTATGTGGCGAAATTTAATAATGGTTCAAAAGAAAATGTATGTTTTACAGATTTGGAATAGCCATCAAATGACACCAGTGTGCCAACAACAAACAAGGTTGTTGTGAGAAATTTAGGTAACAAAATTTGAATTAAAGCGGAAAACAGATTTTGATTTTCTGTTAACGCTAAGCTTTTGGTGTCCATTTATATAGTGGATTTTCGCTTGTTGAAGTCCTCGCGTTTGGGAAAATATAATATTTTAGTTTCACCGCAATTCTAAACTTCTGGTAATAGTGAGTTATAAAATGTTTTTACAATAGATGAGAACATGTGGTTTGAATAAATATAACCGTGTATTTAAATTAATGAGAAAGAGGGAATAAGGAGAAAATGCGTACCTATTGTACCCGGTTGTTTATCTCACCAAACCATCACATACCACATCATCTCATCCTTATCGTCACCATCTTCCT
Source organism: Willowsia nigromaculata (assembly GCA_034700605.1). Lineage (NCBI taxonomy): Eukaryota > Metazoa > Arthropoda > Collembola > Entomobryomorpha > Entomobryidae > Willowsia > Willowsia nigromaculata. Next base: position 1,981 of record JAQIXX010000545.1, on the reverse strand, counting down.
CATTAAAAATAGAAAGGACAAAGACGAGATTGACTTTATCTTCAACCAACGCAAAAAAGCAAATGGAATGCTTGAAAAAACCCGTGGTGTTGAAGGGTGAGGTTTCAGTGTTTTTCTTGGAGAGAAAAAACCTAAAAACAATTTTGCTTTATCTATCGTCCCGGCAAGCATGCATCCTATGCATCACTCATTCTTCCATTATAAATGGTTCGACTCTACCTTCTTTGTTCACTTTCACTGTCAATTTTTTGGGGGAAAGTATTCTGACTAACTGATGATGTCTTTTCTCTTGTCTCGTCATTATATCAAGGACTACATGCACATGTTAAGATGAAGTTGATATACTATGCAAATCGTTAAGCATACTTGTATGTACCTATGCACAGTTTATAAAACGACAAAAGAATGAAAGCGAGTGAGGGAGAAAGGAGGAAGGACAAAAGGAGTTCATGCATAAACATGAGCTTTTCCTTCCCGCTGGTAGTGGCAGTGATAGCAAACCTGCTAGTGGTTCTTCATCTTATTTCTTTTCCAAATTGACATGACAAAACGACCATGCTGATCCTTCGTCGTTGTCGTCTCGTTTTCTCCTCTCCATACTGGAATAATATCTAGATTTTAGACTCTTTTTTGGATTCTGGCTATCTGGTTGACATCATCATCCGCAACAGCAGCGTATCAAGGAAAGTACTTACAAAGGAGAAAGGAAGGAAGCGAAAGATTGGAAGACATTTTCTCGTTTTACAATAACATTACTGGCCTACAACAAATAAAATACAGTGCCAGTGTCACGACTGCTACTACCATACACGGCCGTTACTTCATCTTTTTCATGCGGTTCCTCGTGTTTTTACGGCTTAGGATTACGGCTGCAACCAAGCTAACATACAATTCCCACGCAAATAAAATAGAGAGGCACATGAAAGGGAAGAAAAGAAAAGACAGAAAGGACGATGAGGTTAAGTACACAAAATGAAATCGGAAATGGGATAAAAGTGTGGTATGTCAGTTGAAGCATTATTACCAAATGGATTGTTTGAAAGGTCGGCAAATTCTCAATTTTACCAAAACATCAACAAAAGAAGTACGCTGAGTATGAACAGATAAACGAAAGACCACGTAAAAGGAATTTTATCTCTGAAACGAGAAAAATAAAAGAGTGCTACAATGAAAGAATGTGAAAATGAATGAAGAAAAATACACACGCACACAACAGCCAAGTAGTCGATAATGCGAATGATGGTATAGCTAGTATGTTTGCGATTTTCCTTGGTTAAATGGCACAACAAGGAAGATTGACAATGTGGAAAAAGTTGTGGTGTTGCTAGAATACTACATGCATGCTTGCTTATATCTGATGCTGTTTTCACAGAGTTTTGAACGGAATGAAATGTCTATTTTACACGTGTGTTATATCTACATCTTATAAAACCACACAACCACTTCTTTTACTCACCTCATACACAGCTCCCAAGGGCATCACGAGGCAAGCTACCATGAGATCTGCCACCGCCAATGATAGAATCAAGTAGTTGGCAACACTATGCAGATTCCTCTCCATCCAAATGGCCGCAAGGACGAACACATTTCCTGGAAAGAAAAACAGAAAAAAAGCTTTTTGTCAGAAAATGAAGCGATGAACAAAAAAGCAGAAGATCTGAACATCCTATTTTTTACACTGATGCCGTCCCGACAGAAGAAAAAAATCCTCCAGCAAAACGTAACATTACATCATTCATCGTAGTGTCGTGACCAAGAAAAATAAAGGTGAAAGTGAAGACGAAAATGAACATGAATAAGAATGCAAGAAAAAAAGTTTTTATTCAATGTTGCATACTCCTTTCTCCGCCATTTTTGTGAGTATTTATAAATATGACATGACCACAACATAGTGGTGTTAGTGGTATTGTACGGATAAATTGAAAGTGATTGAGTTTTCCTTGGGGACGGCGTGAAAAGGCCATTTTGAAGTATCACTAGC